>CAJUYG010000114.1:299882-343119 GCA_910591675.1 Galerucella calmariensis | reverse complement strand
AAAAATCGGTATGATAAGGATTCCAATATAGAAACATTAACAATTTATTGAAGAGTGTTCAGAGTCCTCGTAATTACAGCTTTGCAAAGTAACATCTGCACAGGGCATATAAGATTCAATACATTAATTATTACCTGTCAAATTATCAGAATGTTCATTTGAGGATAACAATGGAATCTATTTACATGTCAAGAAGAATTAAAGAAGATAAACTCCAAAATTGGAGCTAATAAGACTAAAGTGATGAGTATAAAATAATACCAGAAACAAATTTCTCTCTATAGCGTGAGGTTGGGATTGTCCAAATTCTCAGAGTGTTTGGTTTCCACTGATATACCAGTTTCTTCTATTGGTTTGCGCAATTCTATCCCATTGGAATTCCATGATGAGATTTGACGAAATTATAAACGTATACTTATTCAATTTTGCACAGCTCATGTAATTTACAATATCTATACCTACTTCCGAACAATTTCACTAATACGAATGCATCATGGTAAATTAGTATTTTTATTACTCGTTTTGTATATAACTATTTATGAAATACGAAATATTCCGAATAAGAGCTGCACAATGAAAATGATGAAATCACCCAGAGGAATAATCCAAATCCTTTTAAATGAAGACGGAAAATACCAAACAATGCATTTTTCAAATAACAATATCAAACTGATGGCTCCATATTATTCGATTGTACAAATTCATGTGTATATAAATGTAATCACGTCTCTGTGAAGGGCAGTTTGTGTAGGTTCAGTGGAATGGATTTTGACATGGAAATAGAAATTACCGTTGTTTTTAGTATATTATTTGGTGCAGCAATAGTTTGCTCACGAATCGGTAAGTATGCAAATATTAAATTAATATACTTGGCACTGATTATAACAAATTTGAGTGATGCTGTTTACCAACACTACGTGTCAAATTTGTGAAAAAAAAGTTCAAATTGTCGTATAAAATTGATCTGTAGCTTAGTTAGACGAGAAGCAAAATACGTAATTGTTAACCTTTTCAAAGAAGTGTGAATTTGCCAAAAAAGTGGAGAACCCCATCTAATCCGATAAGCTGGGTCCTTTGTGCTTCCTCCAAAAATTTCATCTCAGTCAGCCAGTTAACATAATTCATAACGTGCCCAAGGGAAACTACGACTTTACGAATGGATTATAGAGCCTAGCGATTACCTTTAGACTTGTCTTTGGTCAACTACATTACAAATAGAGCCAGCAGAGTCCAAAGTTAGTTTCGCATATAACAGATAAGAGAATCTTGTCTGGAAATAACTTGAAATTTTGAAAAAGAAGTGTCCCAAATAAACATTATCTCAGATGGTGCAGTTCATTCGGGCGACAACACTTTATTTTTATTTTTTTTATTTAGCATATACTGCGTCAACCACTAGGGTTATTGGCAGTTCAGTATTTACAAATGTTACATTAAGATTACAAATTGTACATATAGATCATATAGATAGCTTTGAGAAAATTCAAGGAATCTTTGATTTGGTCTCTGAGAGCTAACTGTAAGTAGTTGGGGATCCCATGCTCTTCTCGTTGATTTGCAAACTGGGGAAATTCTAGAATAATATATTTGATAGACATATTTTCATTACATTGGGCACATTGAGGTGGGTCTTCTTTACCTCATATGCATTTGTGCGTTAAGGCTGTGTGTCCAATCCTTAATCGAGTAGCTTTAATTTTATCAGCTCTTGAAGTCGGTAGGGGTTTCCATCACATTTGTCACTACTTTATGCGTTTTGTTATAGATCTGAAGGTTCCATTTATGTTGCCACTTATCCTGACAGTTACTTTGTAGTCTTGGTGTGGTATCAACTCCAATTTTGGGGTATGTCTATTACTGACTGATTCTTGAACTGAAATATCGGCGTCTTCGTTACCCTTTATACCGGTATGTGATGGTACCCATGAGAAATATATATTCCTACTATCGGACTGGAGTTTAAAAAGTTGGTTCTTAATTCTTAGAATGACTTCGTGGTTTGAGTAGACGGATTTTAAACTTTGCACGGCACTTAAAGAGTCAGTAATAACTAAAATGTTTTTATTGTTGGGTACAGGCAATTTTAAGGAATGAGGGATTGAAGGACAACGAATGTTTTTGCACTCTTAATGCTGAAATCGAAATTTTATTTTATTCCCAAATGAAGTGAAATAAGCAAAATTTGCCAACAGGGTTTTGGCCTGGTGTGCTATTTCTAAAGCATTGACTTCCAGAACTTACGTCGGTTGAGTTAGAGTAGAAACTGTGGATGTGAATGTTCACTCCCATCAATGTCTTACAGAATTGGTTGCTTTTATCAATACACATCATGGAAATAATAAAATAATATTTTGGCTTGATCTGATTGACAGAATAAGAGTATGGTTAACCGGGAATAATATTGATATTGTAACCGAAAAAATGCAATCCTCCACATGTTCCTATCGAATATTTTTGGACACTATTTCACTATCACTGGGCACAATTCCAATAGCTTAATACCAACAACAGTTGAGAAGAAGAATATTGCAAATGATCCGCCAAATAGACAATAACATCGTCCAGAAACCAATGAGGAAATTCCAGGGAAATTGCGTACCATTAGGGATGATGGTCTCCTATCAGTATTATAAAATTAAATTCCTATTACCTTAGAATGTAAAAATAGCGTCCAACGCGCTTGTATAAAAAAATACTACTGTTTGATTTGGACCTTGGAGTTTTCTACCCAAACTTGATTTTTATTAAAAATAGACCATATTTTTAATAGAAATTAAGTTTTGGTTCCATTATTATTTAGTGAAATTTCCACAATGGCAAAATATTATTTTTAAATAAATAGCATCATTCAAAGAAATAAACATTACGTTTTTTGTGCATAAGTGGATAAAAAAAATGCCAGATGCATATAACATTATATCAGTCTGGCTACATAGATAATAGACAGTCTTCACGGTACATTTATTTTCTTCGATTGTCTGCCATGACCGCCTACATGTGCCTCGGATACAGAAACGAATACACAGTGGCAAATTTATATGAACTTGTGGGTGTTGGTAGTGCTATTTTTAGATTTACGCAATCGAATCATTTTAATTCTACGTCTATTTTTTTTTTAAATAAACTGGATTTAAAATCAAAATGGTCGTGTTTGCGAATGTTACACAAAAACCTTGACATTTCTGGAAACTTTCACCACACTCCAGTACGTTTAAATACCTATACATATCGTAAAATATGTATATTGTTGAAAATCGAACATTGTATTATGCCTGAGGGTGTTTTTATTCGTTCTGCTAAGTTTACAATAAAAGAGAAAATTTTAAAATGTTGAAGTAAGGCTAAAATTATTCTAGATAAGAGATTAGTTCATGTAAAATAATACTTTTAACAAAGGTCAGTATATTGCAAGATATGCATGTCTGCAATGCTGCCAACCCTACCAATAGTAGAAAGAAAAATGTGTATAATAACCTCACAAAATAATCAATATAATTAATTACATCCAGTCTCTTAGACTGTCAATCAGTTTGAAAATGATTTTTCATTTCAAATTCTCGAAGACAAAAAATTAAAATGTACAATTCCATTATCATAATAAGTTCAATTCAGAAGCAATTTTATTACTTGAAATTAAAATTCAGCGTACGACCGTGTAGTCTGTTGTGTTGGCGAAATTCACGTTTTTCTTTTGTTTTTGTGTCCCTCTGTGTCGACCTGACCGGTTAGTCTGTCAGTCAGGGGCTCTCCGGTAATAAGCCGCATTTATATTCATGGCCTCCGAATGAACTCTTTGTGATGGTCTTTTTTGTTGTGATCTGAAATTTTAATTGGCGAATATTGTTGGCGACATTTATGGTAATAGAGCAACGGGGGTGGCGTGTAGAGCGTAAAATTTTCGACGATTTTGTATGTGTACGCTTCTTTTGTACCCGTTAAGTCGCCGTATGGGGAGGTTGTGCGCCGAAAAGTGCTACTTATTTGATTTGGCGAATATAAAGAAGTGTTAGTAGAAAGCTCAATAGTTACAAATAAGACATGGAGATAAGGCTCATAAATTCCATTTATTGGACCTGAGCTCTTCTGCGGTATCGCAAAATGGACAGCAAACTTTTTCAAATGGAAAAGGTTGACACAGAATCTGCAATGGTGGAGAATTTCACCGGTACAGTTCGTCGACCAATAATCAAAGAGAGGGAAGCTGTCGTAAACCGTAGTAGGTCTGCTAGCAGAGCACCCAAAGCTGATAGGGTTAACAGACAAACTCATCACCTCCAAAAGAAACAAGGAGAAAGCATCTCGTGGCTATCAGGTTACATAAAAGTATATGGAAAAGGTCATTTGAAATCAGAAGAACACAATAAGTCTGAGAAGTTTGCAGTTGAAAATTCCAGTACCTTATCAAGTCTAATTTGATCTCAAGAAAATTGAACTTGTATATAAACTGTGAACATGTCCTGATGGTAACCTATATCGTTTTTATTGAAAAGTTTGAAACTAAATGACTATGAGCCCATGGGGAAAAAGTGTCGCGATTTGAAACAGCAGCAAACCCGTTCAGAACGATAGCTTATCATGCCACCATCGGTTCCAGCACTAGATTTTTCTCACGATTATATTTGAACGGTATAGAATTTCGACCGATCTCCTATGGTTCTACTATCAAATGTAACAAACGGCGTACAGTTTCATATCACATTTTTAGGAGTTGAAAAATAAAATGATCAGTTTTCCACCGCGCTTTTCTGAATCGATGGTTACATGATAAACTATCGTTCCGAATGGGTTTGCTGCTGTTTCAAATCGCGACACTTTTTTCCCCGTGGGCCCATAGTCTAAAACGTACTTGATGGGATGTTCACAGTTAACGGTAAAGTCACTAGAACAATCGAATACCGTACTTCATTTTGGAGGAGAACGCTTGGAAAACGTTTTATTTTCAACTTGAATTGTACTGAAGTCGAAGAGAGCACATGGATTAATACCAACGGTGATAAATATCTTTTTTCCTCTACAAAGTCCAAAATATTTATCGATTCACTACACTATTGCTTTTAAGGATATTCTGTTTATCTCTAAATATTAATCGTATTTTATCCCTAAAACGCCACAAGGGAAGTAGTTTATAGTTCTTCTTCCTTTTTTTTTCGTAACATCGTTTTCGTTTTTGTTCGCTGATGAAGTAGACAGACTGATATATTGAAAAAGTTTGCGACTAATTTTGTTGGTACAAGACTTATTAGTTTGGAATTTTGTTTCATATTAGTTCGCCTTCGGTTTTTTTTTCATATCATTAACTTTTCAGTTATTGCTAGACCAGTTACCTAAAGAAAGCTTCAAAGGAGATACGAAGACTTTATAGGCCCAGTCATCGCAAAAGATTGTAAGATTGGAAAATTGCGAAACCCTAATTCAAATGGAGGCTGACTCCATTTTGTGCTTCCACAATATATTCCACCCCAACAGAGGGCTAGAATGAAAGTATATTTGAGAAACATTTAATCGTTCCTAAAAATATTCCAAAGTGATAACGCCACTTTTATTCCTGATACAAACTGTGTAGAATAAATAATCCAAAATATTTTCCAAGGTATAGTACATTCAATAGTCTCCTAGGAAGGAGTACATCATCGTTTGTGACGTATATCCGGGTTTTCGGCATGTCGTTTATTTTATTCGCTATTTTGACATATAGCTAACCTTAAATTTGATAAATACAATCATCAGGATCGTATTCAGCCAAATGCGAAAAGGCTATGAAATTAATAATTACCAGCTTGTTTTTCTGTTTATCTAGGCATATTTTTGTATTATTTAAATAAATATAGCAATAAGATTGATGTTCAACTCCATAAATAATAATTAACCGTAAACAATAAAGTAGAGACTTGACGAGAACTGTCAGTGGGACAGTAGAAAAAGACGTTAGACACATTGCCGCTACGAAAGGTACGTCTGGAGTGGCACCCTGTAAGTATTTCAACGATAGAGAATCGTTTCTTCTCGCTACTAGGTACTCTATAAACACATTCGTCTATTTTCGCAGCTAGACGATTACAATCGGGAGCAAATGAAGAAAGGAAGAGAAGATAGACCGGAAAAGGTCTTTCTATCTCAGAGAATTATCTTTCCATCTCCCTTTTCATACATCCTCCCTACGTTTTCTGATTGATTGAAAAGGAACCGTTAAGCTAGTAACATATATATTGACTGTTATAATTTAAAAAAATAATCAAATCAACATAGAACACTGACAACTCTTCTTATGTTCTAATATAAACAAAAAAATAGGTTTTTTTTTTGTTCCTTAATTTCTTCTTTTCTCCTAATTAATTTTTGTCATCAGTTCAAAAAGTCTATTTTTTAGAATGTTGAATAAAAATAACTCTATACGAATCAATTACACTAGGATTGTCGAACCATTTCCGTCAAAGAAGAGATGTGGTTATAGAGTACTAACAAAGATGGGGATAAAGATATTCTCGCTTCACTATTCTTTTCGCTTTCGTTGAGAAAATAACTTAGAGTGCCACGGGTGCCAGAGGTCGCGCTTGCGCGTATGCTTGAAATAATACCCTTCTTGGTGTGCGTCATCGATTGTGACGTATATCCAAGTTTTCGGCATGTCGTTTATTTTATTTGCTATTTTGACATAAAGTTAACCTTAAATTTGATAAATAAAATCATCAGGATCGTATTCAGCCAGATTCGGAAAGGCTATGAAATTTCCTTCCATAAATAATAATTGACCGTAAACAACAAAGTACAGACCTGACGAGAACTGTCAATGTGACAGTAGAAAAAGACGTGAGACACATTGCCGCTACGAAAGTAACGCCTTCATAGTATATAGAACTCTCCATTGATAGGTTGCGCTTGCGCGTAATCTAAACATCAACCAATCAAATTTTAGGGTTAACGTTTGTAAAACATGTAAACGATTCATTATGGTGATATTTTGGTCAGGATCAATCACATACCTGCCTTTTTTCCAGTTCTTCCTACGTAATGTGTTAGAAGGACATTAACAATCGATGGCGCACATCAAAAAGGGTATTATTTCAACCATATTCTAAACATGAACTAATCAAATTTTTGAAGTTGAAGATGAGGGTTGACGTTTGTAATACATTTGAATGGTTCATTATTGTGATATTTAGATCAGGATTAATCACAGACCAGTCTTTTTTTCCATTTCTCCCAACGTAATGTGTTAAAGGGACATTAACAATCAATGACGCACACTGAGAAGGGTATTATATGTACCTTATTGATTATTTCGAAGGAAGGCATCTTCAATGCTTTTGGGGTTTAACCAGTAGTAGATACTATTTTTATTTGAAAAATCTCACAGTCTCTTGAGCATATTGTGCATCTTGTATACCCACATGGAATAAAACCCGTTTCAATCGATGAGTCTCTTTTAATATTCCCATCGCGAATTCGGGACAAAATAAACAAGCTTTAATTAACACCGCATCAGCATATAGGTGGTACGTGGCAAACCTTTTTGATAGCGGACCATGTCGAACAATGCAAGCAACTCGAAATAACTGAAAGTAGGGTTGGTTCGATACGGTCCGTTGCATTGCACATGCATTATACGTGAGAGGCATATAAATATAGCTAGTGTTAATATGAGTCATTCATTACAGGATTGGGGTTAGAGAATAAAAGCCTAATAACATTTTTTATCAAGAATTTCTGAAAAAAAAATTATTTATTATATCACCCAAATTACGTACGTTACCGGCTTATCACTATAGAGTATACTCGTTTTTCACTGTTACTTTTAATTAGTTGTTTGTACTAGAACATAAATTTTGTTTCCAAATTTGAGTTTTGGCTTTTGAGGTTCTTATATTTAGTGAAAACTACAATACAATGCTAAATACCAGGTTTCTTAGACCCTTGTTTCAGATGCTTTTCAGAGGTAGCATTTCCAAAAAGACTGAGGATTATTTAAAGACATAAAGTCTCGAGGCAAATAATATATTGAATTTTCATAGTATATCAAAATTATTAGCTTTCCTTGTTCCGAGTACTATATAGAGCGCAAACTCGAATTAGTGCTGGTTTTGAAACTAACACATCAACGTTTTCACCCCTTCCAGAAGGTACAGTTTTTGTACCATCTAGGGGACGATACTATAATCAGCTGGAGCGTGAAAAAAAATACAGTACCCATAGGCGCCGGAAGTGGGGGTAAAGCAGGGCACGTGCCCCTCCTGGAAAATTGAATAAAAATAAAAACATAATTATTGAAAAAATAATAGATCTGTTTGCACAAAAGAGGAGGAATATTCTATTATATGTACATACAAATGTATTTTTTATAAAAGGGCATATACATATTTTCAACATTAGAGTTAAGTTTTAGTTCAAGTCAACCATATATATGTATTTTTGAGAATGAAAATATAAAAGTAATCTATCTTTACTTGCCCTCCCCTATATTTGACCTTTCCGTCGCCCATGACAGTACCAGCCCAAGAACGGTTGGAGCGATCATATTGTGTCCAATAAACATAAAGTGTGTTCCAGCAAGCAGTTACTATTTGAGATGGAATTGAACATCCTTGAACAGAAGAAAGGTATTAGCTCTCCAAAGAAGACCAAACATATTAATCGAAAAAAATGTTTCTTCGTTGCGGTTTTAAGATAGTCACAAAACATACAAATCGCGAAAAGTCTATTCGAGCCATACGATTTACACAAGTACAACAAGGGAAATATGAGAAAAACTACTCGAAAGAGAGAGAAGAGTAATTGTTCGCAGTCAGTGCTTGGCGTGTTTTCAGTTCCAGCTACCGATCTGATACGAAAGCAGCGTTGCCAGCTTAGAATGTTTGGAATAAATAACTTATTTTGCACGGGATAACGCCGTATTTAGGAAGAGAAAATCAAGATTGGTAATATTATTGACTTTTTTGCAAAATAAGTGAGATCAACACAAATTAGAATAAAATAATATAGACCAGGAAAAAAATTGGACCAATTAAAATCTGCAATAAATAAAATCTATACACTGTTTTTGATTTAACAATTATTGGTATTCAACATTGTTGCCGATAAAAATTGGGAATAACTTTTACAGATAAATATATTTGGCAACAGCTGACTGCGCACAATTATTCTTCTCTCTTTTTCAAGTAGTTTTCCTTGTCGTACTTGTGTGAATCGTATGGCTCGAATAGACTTTTCGCAATCTGTATGTATGGCCAAAAAGAATTAAAAACGAAGGAAGGATGTTATCGTCATACGAGAAATACATCGATCGTTTGAAAATTCTAAATAAGTCAGCAAAAACTGTATTAAGAAGAAAAACAATACGCTCAATGGTACCGAATTCAAAAGAAATGTCTTTGAGTAAGGAACTGAAATAAAAACTAGAATTACACATCTTATTCTAAGTACCTACCTTATAAAAGATATTACTCGCTTTTTTGCTTCTCATGCTTTCATAATTTTTATAAGAGTAATTGACAACTATTTGTTACAGTTATCTGTATCGTATATTTCAACCAAATTACTTCACTCTAGATTTGTGGAATCTAAAATTAACCAATTTGCTTCCAGGCTGTTGGCAAAACAATGCAAACTGCAAAACACGGTCAACAAATTCAATAATTAAAAATGTCCCATTGTTTAATTTATAACAAGAGTCCACCTATGTTTATTGGTCTATGAATAAATGAAAAAAATTCATCCAAGTGGTTGAAATTGAAAAAAAATACTGTGAATATGTTCGGTTAGTTTCGTGCTGGTCCAATTATATAAATTAATATCTTTTTATCACCACTCTGTATGTTCGACTCAATTATACTTTTGGTATATTATTGTTCTCTTTGGATGAAAAACACTCCCATAACCAAAACTAGTAGTCTATATTTGGTAACTAGAGAGATTTGCATATACTGTTGGGTCTAGAATAAAATGTTACTTCAAATCAAGATACCATATAAAGAAGCGATTCTATCACTTTTCGACGATGATTTATTTTTGTTAATAAATCGTTATACTTATTTGGTTGAGCAGAATGTTTCAAATAATATACGCAGCTCGTCTGAAATATGTTTATTCTTGAAAACTAAATCCTAGTTGAGACAAACTTGGAAGATGTAACGCAGAATTGAAGTGTCTCTTTCTGACAAAATATTACAAGAACCAGAATATCTAAAAACATTTCACGAATCCTGAGAGCCATGTACTTATAGGCTTTGCTCATTCAAAAACTGCTCCGGGAAATAGAACTAAAGGAGCTATTTTCCTTAGGGACAAAGTAGAAATAAGGGGCACAATAGATATTTCAGGTCTCGGTAATTGTAACCCCAAAATACTTACATATCACCAACTCAAAAATGTAAAAAAATTAATTCAAGTAATTCTAAGGATTTATACATTATAAAAAATATAGTTTATAAATAACAATTTTATAATTATCTACTGTAAATAATATTTTTCTACTACTATCTGTGAAATTGACAATTATTGCTTTTTCTAACCAACTGAGAAGTTGAATCTCTCTATTAGAGGTTAATAATGTTTTCTATTATTAACCTAGGTCAATAGTGGACTAATTCAAATATTTTGAGAATTCAGGGATAGTAGCTCAACGAAAACTTGTGCAACATAATTTTGTATACCCAGGAGATTGTCTTTAACATATTTGCTGCTTGAAATTACCTATCAAGATAAAGTTATTCCAATAAAAATGCCATTAGTTCAACATTCGCGCTCAACCAAACATGACAGTACGACGAGTACGTTCATAATATATCGAAAACTGGCAGTCAGACGACGTGGTAAACGCTTCGCGTGGTGCGTTTGTGAGTTATTTTTAATTTTTGTCTGAAATTTGGCTTGTAGTGGAAAAAAGCTAATTGAGCTAATTGACGTGCACTTTCCGGAAGATTATTCCTTCACTATAATATGCATCCCTACAGTAACAGGCTAACAGGCTGCGACAGTTACAGTACCACAATTCTTCCAAAGGCCAATCATTTATGTGGCTATACTAAATGGTGCCGATATCAGCTATTGAGCAAGTAAAACAACCGATTATAGACTGTGAAAAACGTGGTTATTCGTGCTGAGAAGTGTTAGGTAATATAATATAATAAATTTCGTGATTTGTTTTGAATTCTTTTTTTTTAAAGGTTCCTTTTTTGCGCAAATGAAGCCTAAGCTGTAGGGTCAAATTGTGCATTTATTCACCTAAAAAATATCAATGAATGAAGATTATACTGACATTACTACTACTACTAAATGTGCAGGCGAGCCCTGTCCTGGACAACTCAAGCCAAGGCTCCGACACTGAGGCCACTGGCGGGCCCATTGTGCCAATCCTGCTACCTAGTCATCCATGAAGCCGAGCCCTTCAATAAAGGCCGCAACCTTTTTCAGTGGATGCCTGCTTGTGTCTCCAGGAGCCATGACAGTGACTCCGAAGATTCGCCTGCGTAATACAGCCCAGTGTGGACACTCTAAGAGAACATGAACTGACGTTTCATCAGTCATGCCGCAACCCCTACATAGGGAACTTTCCTCTACTCCTAGATTGTAGAGGTGCTTCCTCAAACAGCAGTGCCCTGTTAGGAGTCCTGCTATCTTTCTTAGCCTACTCCTTGGTAGTTCAATGGCTGCCCTGGCGTGTCCATCAGTCCATCCCTTCAATAGAAGTTTGGATTGTCTAGGACCCTGCAGAGCATTCCAATGAGCGAGGTGCTGATTCCTCAGCCACTTCTTCGTCTCCTTGCGTATTCTTTGTTTTGTTAGGCCCAGGGTCGGGCCCGGGCCGCAGAAAGGAGCTGCCGCCCCTTCCGCAGCCAGTGCATCCGCCATCTCGTTGCCTTCAAAACCAGAGTGGGCTGGAATCCATTCTAGCCGCACCACGTTCCGCCTTGCAAGATTAGCAAGTAGTTCTCGACATTCGTTAGCAAGTCCTGAGTTGCCGGTATACCCACTCAGGGCTTTAATTGCTGCCTGACTGTCAGAGTATATGGTTATGCGTCGATCCACATAACCTCTGTCTAGGTTTATCTGCGCACATTAAATGAACAAGCTATTGATGTGATATTTCATTGTTGTTCAAATTTATGCGCCAGTTTGTTGAATTATAAATCAGAACGTTATAAAATAACCTGACAAATGTCAAATGAAAAATTCTGTGATATAGCGGTTTGTAGTTGCTTTGAAATGAAAAGACTTTTGTACATTATTGCTACTGGAAAAAGTTGCCGGCTGCTATATATTTTAGTTTAATTGAAAGAGTGGTTGTGAAAAAAAACATAGAGTTCACCTTCTATTTAATGGAGATTTTGTTACATAAAAACTAACGTAATTTTTATTTGTTTCAGGTATGTGCTTGTGCTACTTCACATATTTGCTTTCGAGTAAGTCTAATATAATTATTTAAAATATACACGTAAATAAAATCTTCATCATCAAAAGAGGAAAATAATTTGCAAAAATAACATTTATTTAATACAGGAACAAATTTTACAAAAAATCCTTACTGTTAGTTATCTGATTATGGTGCAAAAGGATTGCCTTGGAAAATATTCCATAGTTGTTAGTGCAAATAATAGCAGAATACAGAAAGCAGGGAAATTATTATATTTTATCGAGGAACGATTTCTCTTAGTTTATCACTGCCGCACAATATACCTGTATATCGTGTATATTCAGGATGTGGTGGCTAAATTGTCCTACCCCACCGAGACTTTTTTAAGTATGCCTCTGGATCTACATGGAATTATCCAGCATAATAGTCAATCAGCCTCGAAACTGAACCATTCATGTAGTTTCTTACATGTAGCTTCTCATCACATAGTACAGGAAACTGCATATTCGTCAGAGAGTCGCATTGGCATAAGATCTCTAGGTTTTAGAATCTGTATATGTCTTCAACATTATCGAGCCTATTTAGGTAACAATGCCCGATTAGTATACTCACTATGGCATTGACAGTTTTGTGTCTTTTCTCCACTTTACTTTACTGTCGTAATCTTTTGAGATTTATAGTTTACAGAATTGAGTGTCTTCAGTACAGTTGACTGTCTGTGACGACTGCAACTGCCTTTCAATTGCTTTAACAATATGGCCCTTATATATTTTTCATAATCCACGAGTAAGAACATATTCTGAAGTATTAAATAGTTAACAAAGGTTTTTTAACAAGGTATATGTTACCGTGAAAGACCGAAAACTGGTGAATGTCGGGATACACCGGTGAATGTCAACATTCTCAACGTTGCTTGACATAGGTCCGAAATATTGTTGAAATTTCATTATTCCTAACTTACACCGGCGATTGTCAACATTCAGGATGGTGTATGTTGAAAAGAATTTTTTTTTAATAGAAACAAAAAAAAATTCATCTTTATTTATTAAAATAATATGGGAAAAGGACTTTGTTGAACTCAAAACAAACAGTAGAACATAAAAATATATAATGAAATATACAAAATATGAACAATATCTTATTTATTGCAACAACTTAAACTACCGTGGCACTTCGAATTGCACAAAAGTTCCTTGCATTTACAGCTGCATTTAGTCGTGGAACACTTCCTTCTGCAGTTACAACGTGTATAGCTTTGCCCTCCACTTTTTGAAATAGCAGAAGCTGCTTCTCTTAGCGACATTTCTTTTGTTGAAACTTCGTCCATGGAAAGTAACTTTTCTTTACAAATTACGAACTGATTACGGGTGAAAAGCTGCTTCAAGGTACCATTTTTGTTAGCTAATCTATGAAAGTCTGAACCTTCTATTTCAACAACAACCTCTAACACATTTCGAGGTTCTGTTCCACCACGGTCAAAACCAGGGACTTGAATTCTTGCGGCTTCAATTTGGGCAGGAGGAAACGTTTTTTTTTGAGGTTCGCAACATTTTTTTTGCTTGAAGTAGAAGTTTCTCTTTTGCAGCTACTCTTTTTAAAGAAATTAGCTCGTGATGTTCAGTCAGTGCTTGAGATGAAGATGTGTTGAGGTGGCGGATCAGTCAGTGCTTGAGATGAAGATGTGCTAAGTGGCGGATCAGTCAGTGCTTGAGATGAAGACATGTCAGGTTGCGGGTCAGCTCCAATGGTATTTTCATTATCCATGTCCGTTTCAACATAATCTAGCTGTTCTTCGGTCTCAATGTTTTAAATTAGCTCGCGAGGGAGTGATAACGATGTAATACTCCTTTTTGGTTTAACGCCAAACAGGGCTTCATAAGGGCTCTGGCGTATTCCTTCGTGATAAGTTGTATTTTTGGCGAATCGGACAAACGGCAAACCTTCTGATCACTTGTTTGAATCATTGTCTTGCATCCAAGCAGTTAACATATTTTGTATGTCCTGATTGACTCTTTCAACTGAGCCTTGTGTTTGACTGTGACGTGCAGTGTCCGAGATTCACCGGATCTCATTTGTGTTTGTCGACATATACCGGTGAAAGTTCGAATGTATAATAGAATTAAGAAATGTTCGGACTTTCACCAAGGCATTTGACATTTGTCGACATCCGCCGGCGAATGTTGACAGCGAATGTTGACATTCACTACTTTCGGTCTTTCACGGTAACATATATACAATTTGAGAATTAATACTAATTATTTAGAATCATTACAGTTGATTATTTAGTAACAACTGAAATAAAATCAAAGCTAACTGCCAAATCATCTCAAATACAATATTTCATATTTTCGTTCAACGTGCCTAGATCATTGAAAATTTGCTGCCAAATTGAATTTTGTAACATTCTGCACACATGCAGTAAATAAAATTCGAAGCCGATTAGAAAATGTGTATTGAAAGCCAAACATGGATGGATGGAAAATATTGTAACAGGTCTTCCGCTTTTAGCGAGAATGTGATAAAAAAAGATTGACGTCTCTAGACAGACATCCGTTAACACCACATTCAAAAAATTTCTTGTTGGAAAATACATTATCATTTTGGGTAAAGAAAATTCATGGAAGCCTGTGATTTTATATCTCACATTTTCAAGTCATATACAAGTTGAAAGGAAAAATATTTTTATATAAGTATCGATTTTTGTTCACATCAAACCACTAGTAGTAAATGGTATGAGGCCGGCGACCGCGGTGTCTCGCTTGAGGCACGTGCCGCGCGGTTGCGTCACTCTGTATTTGAAATATATCAGAGCATCACATCACAATGTCCTTAGTATTTGCACAAGCAGAGGAAACGCGAATAGTTGAACTACAAGTGTGATTCAAACCAATGCACCAAGACAAGTTGTAGTTTGGCGATAATCACAGCAACATGATATTATACGCATATTATATTAGTTAAATTGTTACCTCCTCTTTTTTCCCTGCTTGTAGAGAACAAGGACTGTGCACACTCTCTAAGGCTCATATCGATACCTCTGGCATTTGGCTGCCCCAGCATGCAAAGTGATGCAGACACCGTAAATGTACACGACAAAGCGATTGTTACCGCGCGGTTTCAACCGCTATCGCTGCCGGATGTATATCACCTGCCTGAAGAAATAGAAGAATTGCATGATTATTTAAATTAAATAAAAAAGATTATCGTATGTACAATGATATTGCTTTATCAGTTAACCTGTATGTTCTGTCAGTCTGTATTTAATTCAAATTTTTTAGGAAGATTAAACGCGATTCACCGCTTTTCATATATCCTACTCCCAAAATTCAGGGTAACACCTTCCTCTTTACATTTGTAGGGTAATCAAATGAAGCATTCCCGCATCTAAAAACATCCTGATTCATCTGGATTCGTATTCATCAAAACCCAATAACATTTTGCACGAAACTGACTATGTATATGATTATGAATGCCTCACGAACAGATGCTAACAAGCTGTTTGATAGATGCGGAAATAATGAAAGCGACAGAAAGAGACGAATACAGAAGAATCTCGCTCTGAATTTCAAGTATGAATTCAGGGTTGAACTCGCCGATTTCAAGCGTGAAACATATCAATGTAACAATGGTGGCTTTTCAGATAAATTAAGTGGATATTTTAAGGACCTAGGATGTTTAAAGGAATTGAGGAAGCTGTAGTCGTCGACAGAAATTCGTTTGTCATTGAGGGTCTTTATTTCCTGAAGGAATAAGGAAAATTATTTCAACCGTTTGTTCGTTTTAATGAAATTATTCAATAAGTTTCATATTTCGAAATGAATTATTAACCAAATATTCGCCTTACACTTTTTCGAATGACTTTTTCACTGACTTATTGGGGATATAATTGGCTGAGACTAGAGCGCCCCAGGGAGGAGTTATCCAAAGAGGACCTGAAAAAACTGTTGAACCTGTGAAGGACCGCTAGTCTCTTCACATAACCGGTGCAAACAAGGGCACAAAAACACTAACATCTCACCTACGGTTGAAATAAAATCATCCTTCAACTTTCAGACATAATTTTGGTGTTTATTTTTTCAAGCGAAACGATTTTATGACTTTTCTGATGAAAGTTTTTCAATCCTCATAGAAAAAAGTGTATTTATAAGGTCTTCATTTGAGTTATGTATTCTTCGATATGATCCACTGCTCCAAATATGGTTTACAATTCTGTGTGTATGTGGCAGGATGTAGTGATGAAGTAGTTTCCTAATTGCTTGTCTATAAAAAAGCTAGATGCTTCTGCCTTATCGTTATTACACAAGCTCCCTTGTGAAGTAAGCATCTTGCTTAATGGAGAAATACTTCAAAATTTAAAAGCAGAGGTGTTGGGCAAATTAATTTTCTGTAATAAAGTTTGTGGGTCTGTTCTATTCGGTGAAGGCTTTGCTGTGGGGATGTTTAAAACTCTTACAAAGCGTAATGTAACTTTGGTCTAATCAATGCTCTATAAATTTGCAACATAACTTCTGCTCACAATTGCAGGTGAGCTAGTGAATTTGGTAAATTGATGCTTTTTATGGTAAGTATTTCCTTTTGTAACATCTTTGTCTTGTTTGAAGAGCTGACAAATTTATCAGAATCTCTAATTAGATGGAGGGCGCAAATTCATTAGGCATCATTATAAGAAATATTATTTGGTTTGTCAAATTGCGGCCGTAAAAAGGGTCTTAAAAGATAGTGCTCAACAAATAGAGTAAGATTCCAGAACGATAAGTTTCAAATAGATGAAATGTTAGGTTCTCAGTAGCATCTCGTGTGCTTTGAATACCTGTGTGTTTGTGGAGCTAGCCCAAGGGCACCTGAGCAGGTATCAGGTTTTGTAGAATAATATTATAGAGTATGCACTCATACTCCCGGCTGATAATTTTTATGTTTAGGGGCTGTTAGGTCATGACAATTATTGGTCTGACTAACGAAATATAACTTAGTAATAGTTGCCTTGAAAATTTTTTGTCAATTCCAAAAACCAATCAAATTTCTTCATTTTATATCATATGAACAGTCTCAGCCAATCATGTCAACATTACACTGAAAACAGACCATGGGCAATTTTCACACGTTGCCATGGATACATATTGATTTATTTCGATTTTGAAGTTTCGAATATTTAATATTTCGAAATGTCACGATTTGGTTGTAATACTGAAACAAAAAATTTTCTATCCGAATAACCCTCGGACATTGATAAATGCTCAAAAATTTTATGACAACTTACTCAAGCTTGTTGCTTGTAGGCAACAGACCTCCGCCTACGGCGTCGGTCTGTTTCCAAGCAACAAGCTTTCGAAATCTGTCATAAGATTTTTTCGAACAATTATCAATGTCCTTGGGTTATTACTACTGATAACATATTTGAAAGTAAGACATATGAAAATAAATAAAGTTTATTTTTTATTTTTTGTGGAGCTTTAAAGCGTCTGACAAAAGTTTTGGTCCATGGAAAGTGTCTGACACTTATGATACTACTTTAGAATATTATTCTACAAAACATATAAAAATCAGGCATACACATTTAAGTAAAGTAACCCTCATTTTTAGTTACCTTTCTCACCAGGTGTCCTTAGGCTAGCTCCACAAACACACGAGATGCTACTGAGAACCTGACATTTCATCTATTTGAAAATAAGTTATGTCTTATCGTTCTGGTATCTTGAACTAAAAGTTTTGATTAGTTGGAAATCCCTGTGTCAGCCCATCCTTTATTTTCACTGACTATGGTTGGGTTATGTTTAATTTTTTATGACTATAACGGGCCATACATTATACGATCCATCGTACGACAGTTGGATAGTTAGTGGCATTGTTGTGCATCTTGTCGTACGACGCGGTCGTATCGTTCGGTATGCCAAAAAAATGTCGTGAAAACTGTCGTGAAATGTGGCTCTTTATACGACGGATTTGATAGTTTGTGGGTAAGCTACGATCTGTTGATATCATAACAACTCGTTTTGTATTGAAAGTCTGAAAAAACAGTCATTTTTGATGAACTTGCTAATGTTTACTAAAAGACATACACCATGCTGACTAATTTCCACCGAAGAAAATGAATAATATTGTGATAAAAAGTCAAATATTTCTATTTGTTCGAATAAAGGAGGTCCGCCTCTGGGCGTTTTCAGCTAATGAGACGTATAACGCGTTTTCTCAACCGTCGACGGATAGTGTCGGCTGAAACACATAACGTGTGTCCTAATTTCTTGTATTACTAAATTTCAGTAATAACGCAGTTCTAGGGGCCGACTTCCTTATCACTTTCCCGCTCTTTCCTAGTGACTGCATATTACTACAACTTTAGCTCGTGAATTTAGGAAAAGCATTGTTCGAGATATTATATCAGCTCGGAGCAGATGTTTATAAGCTAAATTGTAATTTCAGCTTGGTTCATTTAGTTTTGAAATTTAAGCTGTACAAGCTAGCAAATTTGTTCGGATTTATATTATGCCCGTAGTGGTGGCGAAATAAGATCCAATGTAATTTACCGGGAAATATTTTACCAACTACTTAAGAACTTATATTAATTTAGAAGTTGCAAGAAATTAATATATTTTGTGGTTTCAATGCCAAAATACTTATCTAATCAATACGATGAGAAGTCAGCCACTTTTTTTGTCAATAAAAAGAGACAGACAGATACTAATCTCCTCATTTTTTTAATTTAATAGAAACTTGTTATGTGAGTGGTGACCTGGTACCCCAGTCAGCTTAACTTAATACCATTCGGCTAACGTCTTTAGCTCTAATCTAGATGTGAGTTTCTGGTTAGAGATCGCCTTTATTGCCGTCTAACTTTCTGGCATAATTAGGATCGATATCTCTTTTGTAGTTAATCTCGCGTAATGCAATATTATCTACGTACCGTGTAACAAACAGAGGTGTGCTTTTAAGGAGTACTTTGTCTCATGATACTAAGTTCTTCGTCAGTCTCTTGAAAATATATATTTCTCTTTTTATTGACTGAATTAATAAAAAAGAAAGTATCACATACAGTGTTGGGCACTGAACAATTTTTCACGTTATTAAGTCTAATGACTGTGTGAGGAATATTTCTCATCCAGATCCAGAAGTGTGTAGCGTCGCATACGTACTGTATTGGACAAATGATTGATTCACTAGCTATTTCAGCAAAGAATCGGATACAGAAGCTGTCAAGATTTCGTATACGATTCCAAAAAGGAAGCGTTGGTAGTGGCTCTGTATCGTATTTGGATGTTAATTTAACAAATATTCACTTTATTATCCATTGAAAAAATCTTCGCCAACATAAATATGGCCACAAAAATCTCTAGAATGGTAGGTAATAAGATAATCTCATTAGGACAAAGACATCCTATACAGTTCATTGGAAAATATTCCCCAACTTCTACGACAGGACTAATGAGACAAGATAGGAAAACTGACATGTTAACAAGGCATTAGCCATCTCATGAAATCTATCGCTCTATCCATCCATCCAAAAGTTATGGAGAAAAGGATTTGAATCTTTGTATTTGTATTTGTTTACTTATTAATTCTCATCCTGCTCGATGTACCATTAATGGTTAATAGAAATTTTTACAATTATTTGTAAAAAAAAGAATGGTGTGGCTAGATATTTAGGATTTGTGTAGGTAAGCCCATAACTGCAATAAACTATAAAAACGAAGAAACGCGATTAACTGATCAACTAAATGCGTAACAAACAAAACTCGCTGACAATGAAATATGCGAACAAAAAATAAAATAGAAAAGTATGCGGACAATAATAATTAATAACAAACTATTCAATGGTTCTATTTACACCTTAAAATATAAAATGTTTGGAACGTCAACTTGAATGTACAGTTAATACTGTGCAAAACTACGGAATTTCACGAAACGTATAATAAATCATCCATTACCCTTTTATGTTTGTTGAAGCAACAATGAAGGAGTTTTTTTTTCGTATTTATGTATTCAAAGATGCATATCATCGGGCATGACTAGCTTCACAACCACATCAACTCGAAAATATGGTTTTATTACATCGATAAATACGAATAAATGTCGTGTTGGTATTTAACAATTGAGAATCGATTTTGCCATTTTTGTCACAATTTTAATTGCTATGTCATATTCTTGCAATCATAGATCTTATTTATTGTGATTGTCGTAAAAGGTCTTAGGTATATAGTTTGAATGCGTTACCAGTCACGGTTTGCAGTGGCGTCTATTTGTGCTAAGAAATATTCGAATTTTTATTATTATTTCCAACTATAAAATATAAATTTTTATACAAAATATGGATATAAGTTATGAAAGAGGGGGGAATGAGAATAAACACCAATAAAACATTAATATAATATTTACAGACTTAAAAATAGATGATATAAAAATAAAACAAGTTAAGGGATTTAAATAACTAAGAGTAATGTTCGACGAAACGGAAATATAAGATGCAAAAATAAATGAATGAATGCTTGTGGCGTTAGCGTTCCCAAAATGTAAGCGGTCGTAGACAGATGACATTTGTCTTATGGTCAGTGTAAGGGAGTTGGAAGTGGCTAATGAGACATCAAGTGGGAATTGAAGAAGGGTTTGTCATATGGATTTTAGAAAGGTTGAATAGGTCGATAGACGTGTTACAATGTTATTCCATATTCTTCAAATTTCAAAATTTCCTTTTGCACCAGAACACTTTTCCTTTATCTTTGCGTTAAAATAACCATATTCCAATAACAAACATTTACAATTCTAGTGTATGAAAAATATCATACATAATAATAAAATTGCATGCTTTTGCCTATTCTTAGATAAGTTAGACATTAGCATATTAAGCGACCTCCAAATTGTCTAAAACGTGAGAAAAATATAGTTGTAATGTCTAGATATTGTAACTGGTACTGGTACAATTTTATCGTTTCGGTATATAATTTGCCTGTTCTTTGATATTCCTCTGTTCACATATAATATACATTCTTCAGACTTAGAGGGGCTTTTTTTGATGTGGAAATTTATTCGTCGTGCGCCTTAGGTATAAAACCCTCTATACTTATAAATCTGTCTTATATTTATATGAAATATAAGACAGGCGGACGATAAGGCAACGGCACAATGTAGCCAAACGCAAACATTTATTCTTGAACATATTACGGTAGGAGAGAATGCTGCCGCATCTCGTAGATGTCTTACTATTCACTCATATTCGACGGACGACTTATTGAAGGGAAAAACGAGAGAAATGAAAAGGCACTGGTAATCTCTCAAGTGGAAATAAACCCTTGAAACAAAAAAGGGATATACATTAAATTTTACGTACCAGTGAGCCGAGAATTTTATTTGTGTTTTTGTGGCGGTGAGATTACAATAAAAATCGTTGTACTGTATTTAATATGACTAATATATATTTTTTCTATTGATACTACGAGTAGTTTTTTCCTGTAACAACCAGAGATTTTAAACAATTTTAAACCTATAACCTTGAAAGTTTGTAACTAAGCTAATATTGGATATATTTCAGAAGTATTATATTAAATTACAAATGCACGCGAACGCGGGACTTGAAAGCAATGTCAAATGTGAAGTATTGAAAATTGTCAAAAAACACTGTAAAGATGTTCCTCACTGGGGCGAAAAACGTAAAGAATGGGATAAACCTCTCGAATCATCTGGAAAATTCGAGAATTGACTGAAACATGTAGGAAGTATAAACAGTGGGACAATTAAAGTTACTATATATACTGGAAATTTTGGAACCGTAGGCAACACTCAATACTTGCAAAGTTGGGGAGTCAAAATGGTGCTGACCCCTTCTAAAATTCCATAATAAATAAAAATGAATTAACGCTACTTCTCCTATTTCAAAGGGTTATAGCTGCTCATCTAAATTTTTACGTCACACTGTTTAAAAACAATGAAAAATTAATTTGGAATGTCAAAAAAATCACACTGCAACTTTTTTTTGTATGCACTAAGTTACACCTCACTCAACCTATTTTTGACCCCAGAATATGTGGTAAAATTTACCAACATTTTCGGAAGACCCTGTATAATATTTGAACTGTTTTATATTTGTAAAATATTCTTATACTTTGTACGTTCCGCTATGATGGGAATCGATATAATAATAGCCTTTTCTTTAAAATAATACTGTGCAAGGAATAAGTGTTTCGAGGACGTCTTACATTGGTCATTATTTCAAAGAATTTCGCTTCGGGATTAAGCAACAAGAAGGAATGGGATCCAAATACCATTACCAGACTTGGGAAGAACGCCAATCGATTGTACACAGACGGCTCAGAAGCAATAGAAGGATCTGGGTTAAGAATGTACGGGCCAGGAAATAGAAGGCAAATGATTATCATAGTGTCGGATAGTCAAGCATTAAAGTACTAAGCTCTTGTGTAATCAGTTCCAAAATGGTGTGGGAATGTCTGGGCAAACCCAATGAACGGGGCGAGAACAATATAGTCACCATAATGTAAATACTGAAATAGGAGGAAATGAAATCACCAATGAACTACCAAAGTTGGAACACCTTTTTGCGGTAACAGCTCCAATGTAATATTTGTAGAAGTAGGTAAAGCCAGATAAAAGGACAGATCTGACCATTATTGGAAAGATCTTGAACAATCAAAAATTCTGCTGGGTGACTATAACCCGTTTAGATGGAATTAATGCACAAGTAAAACTGCACGAAGAGTTTTAACGACATTATCGCCTGAATGGACTATTGAAAAAACTCAAAATAGGTACTGGAAAAAGAAGAATCTCCATCCTCATACTGGCGAATGAGGGACATTTTATCTAAGTTAAAGCCTGCAGATATCCTATAATTCCTTTGAGACTTTCCTTGAGGACTAAGTAGATCTTTCAGGTCTTAGTGAATGGTACCCCAAATATACATACATACATTGGTTATTTCAAAACTTTAGCGTTAAAAAAAGTTTCACACAAAATAAAGTTATACCAGTTGTTTGCGAAGAAATCTGAAATATTGATGTCGGCGGTTCGTAAAGTTACTATAAATAAGAGTGATAAGTTTTGTCGAAATATAGAATATTGACTTCTTCTTTAATGAACGTGCTCTGGGTGTTAGTGTAATTTATATTTATACTTTTTGCTCAGTGACGGTACTAGTTTCCAAGATTAAAAAAAAGAAAAAGTTTATCCTTAGTCTTTGGAATTTCGACTTATTGAATTTCTGCGTTGAAACTAGAATCCAACGCAATAACAAACAAGAAATTTTTCTATTACC
This sequence comes from Galerucella calmariensis, assembly GCA_910591675.1. Classification (NCBI taxonomy): domain Eukaryota; kingdom Metazoa; phylum Arthropoda; class Insecta; order Coleoptera; family Chrysomelidae; genus Galerucella; species Galerucella calmariensis. The sequence continues at coordinate 319,519 of CAJUYG010000114.1, read as the reverse complement.
AGTTCTGCTTTCTAGGCACAGCAATAGTTGTATTAGCAACATTTGCGAGTAGGAAATTGGTTCATATCACGAAATATATTTCACATGACACAGTTTTCTACTAAGATTTTTGTCAAAAACTCACTACTTTGATGCCCTATGGCTTGGCCTATTCGTTTTTGTTCAGTTAATAACGATGCTTAATCCAAATAACCACTCACCAGAGTCGGGAACGTTTACAAAATTGCATTTTCGTTTTTAAGAAAAAATATTATTGGAAACACCCGGTGTAATCACGACGTTCAAATAGAAATCACAAAATGATCTTCATTACGAATTGTTTAAAAAATACGTCAATGTATTCCAGCAATTCTTTGGTTACAATAAAGCGTAAAATAGTGTTTATCAAGATAATCGGACTTGTATCCCTCAATTCGGGGACAAAGTGAGAGATATACTAATGGATCCAAACATAGTTCTCTTAATCACTGATTCCACTGACCAACAAAAGCCTAATGCGACATATGGGCGTCATTGTTTCCCAATGTGGAACTTTGGACGGCCATTACAGCCAGATTACAAAGGCAGGTGTAGTTGTATAATACTGAAATAGCTGAGTCTTAATTCCACTAAGTGTGGGTAACTCACTTCTATCCATTATATATGTATTAGGAAAAACTATAGAAGTTTTTTTTTGTATACTTTGTTGGAAAAACATTTATATATAAAAGTGTTTTTAGCTAATTGAAATGTTTTCACATTTTATACTAAAAATTTAAATAATGTTTCAGTTGATGGCAAACGTTACTCAAATTGTTTAGCTACCGAAAATAATATCCCAAATATTACTTTGGTTTATCTTGAGTCAAGTTAAGTTTGATTCACCTGAGATAGAATATAAGTCCAAAATTTATTAGTTTTATTACATAGGAAGCATCGGAGCAGTATTCTTTTAAAATTTCTTACCAACATGTTTTTTTGGCAATTCTTCAAACCTACGGACATAAACGACCAGAAATATTCACACCAATCTTGGACAACCATGGTATTCACAGATTTACCAATATAATATCTATACAGTAGATAAGACTTAATGAGGCGACTAATTGGCCTCTTTAGCACAGATTATAATCTGTGTCTTTAGATCTATTGTGGCTCTGAACCTGAATTTTATTTTCCTGCCCGGGTTTACGGGCTTACAAAACTCTGTAAGCATTGTTACTATAGATTTGACAGCTTTCCTGCATTTGGTCATCAGTTCTGCCATACATTTTAGCGAATGTCTTTGAAAGATGAGTTACGCCTGGTCCTGCTGAAATTTCCCACCATTCTAAAGATTTCTGTTGCACCCATTTTCTTGTGACCATGCTTTTTGTAGATTTGGCGACGTCTAGAAGGGTCCGGTCCGGTTGAAGAACCTTTTTGTTACCCTTACGACCATTATACCATGGTCCGCAGGCTACTACGGTCTCCGAATGCCTTTAAGGCACGTACGCAATCCCTCGCTATCTTGGAATTGACTATGAAATCGAGTGCAGCTTGGAAAGTTGTCTTATTGGAATCAAAGAGATACTACAGATAGAGGCAAGAAGCCAGCTTGGAGCCCGTCAGCATGTAAGAGAGAGATAGAAAGTAGGAGGCTTTAGGCTCACTGACAAAGACAGAAGAGCCTCTGATCGTTTGTCTCTTCCTCTATCACCGGAGCTCGGACGGACATTCCCACTTTCACACCTCCCTATGGCTTGTTGCCTCTATCTGTAGTATCTCTATAATTGGAATAGTAATTATTTGTTTATGCCTACAATTCTGGCTCCTACACTCTCCGCCTTGGGAGTCGTCCAGGTTGCCTTTCTTGCCTCTCCATTTGAAACTTATTATCAAGGCTACATCATGGCCGTTGTCTCAAGTCATCCGCTTTTAGTCCCTCGATAAGTTTTCGATAGTACTGTACGTTTGTAGATTCAGCAGGAGCTCAATGGCAAAGTTTTTATGACCCCCGTAATAGACACATTTGATATTCATATTTTAACTCATTTCAACCTCTCCTATTTGAGTATTTCGATTACATCTCTAACATTCAAGAATTTAACTATAGTTAACAAAATACCAAATTGAAATATGACATCGTTTATTATAAAGGTAATACGGTGCCTTTATGTTGTCTCATCAAATTCCGAAACCGATCTAGTTCAAATATTCAATATCTACTCTCTCTTATGTTTTGTATAGTCGTTTATGTCTCCTGTGAACCCTCTACGTACATAATAATTGATATTGTCTACGTTAGCTAAGAGCCGCAGCTATTTGCTAGTCACGTGATCAATTCATTAGACCTGACAGGAATACGGACGTTTATTACACACGTGAAGGTATAAAATTATTTGTAATTGGTGTATTAGTTTACAGTTGAGTGCTAGGGTGGAATGTTCGTTGGTGGCAGTAGAAATGGAAATAATTTGTATCAAAATCTATAAATTTGATTTTTTCCACTTCCATGCTTTGATATAATCATTAAATGCAGGAACTGTATTTCAATGAGAGACATATTTCTCATCAAGATTCATGTGTACATCCAATAGGAATAAAACAGTTATAGTAGATAAAATACGGAATGCAACTCGCATTTAACGACTTTTAATACACTCCGTATCATTTATGACAACCGCCTATGACTCGTGTCGTAATTTTTAATACCCGTGTCTTGATACCCAACAATGCATAATATACTATCTAATCAGAATTCCAAATTATGCAACTTTTTTGAGCCTTTAAAATCACAACTTGAAACGACATAATCACTACTGCTTACAAAAACACATAGTTTTTTTTATGTGTAAGGTCTCTCTGCCCTGTTACACTGTAAGCTTTAACAGACACTCGAAGCAAATTGGTTTGACAGACTAAGTCACAGCAGAAACTATGCAGTTTTTTGTATCTGCTAATCCAAGTTTGTTCATGTGTTTGTTGTGTCTACAGGAACTTAATCTGGTTCTGGGTTGTTCGCCTATTCTGGTGGTTCTTCGACAAACTTTTTGGTCCGTCTTATCCCCAGAACCTTCCATCACATATTTTTTAACCATGGTCTTCCACAGCGCTTTTGTTATAACAACGAAAGGTTGTGGACCTCACGCTTATTCTTAACTGCTTAACTCTCTGAAATGAATTGATTGCTGTTATAGCTGCTTGGCTCTTGCACCGCTTATGCAATTGTGCAACTTCTGCCTGGAGTATCGTAGAGTGTTTTCCTAGATCTTTCTCGGTTTTTGAACCATCTTTCTAGCAAGGTATTTCTGCATTCAGTAGCGGTACTTCCTTTTATGTCTGTTTTGCATCTCGCTTGATGGCATTCCCAATATGGGGTAGGCTTCCAACTCTTTGTATAGCTTACTACATGTCTTACCGTGTAGTCTGCTTATGAGCGCTTGCCCTCTTGTCAATCTATTGCTGACTGATCTGACCTCACAACCTATGCAGGCGGAAGATTCAGCAAATCTTCCAATGCGGCTATTGTCTCATAGTTTCCGTTGCTGTCAGGCAAGCATGCATTTCAAATATAAAGGCTGGAACACAATCGAAAACTTAGGATTTGAGGATTTGAACCAGTGATTCCTAATGCAAAACAGAATCAAAATTTATGTTATTAGGAATAAGAAATTAGATATAACAAACCAGCATGTTGGTTTTAAGATTTGAGGAATAAGAATTCAACCAATCGGAATATAGGAGTTGACTTATGGCATATGGAACTTATTTTTGTTGTAATTGTGAAATTCAAAAATGGAAGATGATAAAATGTATAGTCGTGAATTTGAAGGGGATTACGATTCTCCCTCCCAGCAGCTCTGTTGTGGATTCACCATCTCTGATTGATTGCTATGCTATTGGAAATGAGAATGTGAATGCTGAAGGGTTAAGAATTTCTTTATAATGAACAAAGCAAACTTTTACTGTGTCTTGTTGCTCTTATTTCTTATTCTTTAAATCTTAAATCTTATAAATATCCTATTCTATAAATTTTTAAATTTAATTAAAATCAAAAATATAACATGACAAATATTCTTTTTCACAAATATAAAAGTCATTATAAATCATGTTAATAAAACTTTCGAACGATGTGAGAATGGACAATGTGCGCTAATCATCTAAAAATATACATTCCATGACAAGGGGAGGAAAACCGTTTAAGCCGATTAAAGTTCCATGGAAAACATTTTCTCTTATCCGGATAAGGGTCGTTGACATCTACGAATGTGTCAGGTAAAGAGATCGAACAATTTTTTCTGCTGACACATTTATCGGTCCTTTCAGGATATTATTTTCAAGAATAAAAACTGTTTTGATTGAAGAATTTACAACCATCTGAAATGGTGAGTTATTGAAATCCGTATTTGTTTGCGTGACTCCGTGTGCGTGTTATCAAATATTTATTGATATTGTTAAAAGGAAGCTCCTCCATTATTGATAATAATACTAAATTAATGAATTTTTCTAGATTCCTTTTTGTTTAAAATAAGAAGTGGATGTATGTACGTTGATGTACAAAAATACATAAAGGATTAAATACTTTCCCACCAATGCTTAACGTGTTTAAGTATTTCTACGTTGAACATACAGATATCTCAGAAATGTCAAGATTTTGTCATATTCCATATTCCCTTGAAATATTATAATTAGACCTTTTATTTTCTAGAAAAACTAAATGGAATTCAACATCTTGTAGTATAAAATTGACTTTTCATGTATTTGATTGAACCAAATCCAGACAAATTAGTTCCGTAATCTAACCGCATTTTATGTGATATTTCGAAATGAATTGTGAATTATTTATTTTGTACCGTCTAAAAATACCCGACTCTCCGTGATTTTTTATTGATTCTCTGTATTAAGAAACGAAACATTTCGAGCTTTAGCAATTCAATTCCAGAAATTCCATACATTATTTCTATTTAAACTGAAGTTTATTTCCCGGTTTATTTCGAATTTCCTTCAGACAGTGAGGCGATAAAAAGCCGACAATTCTCCGGAACGTAGTAAATTATCTCGGAAATTTTTAATGAGGCATGGAAAAAGAAAAATATTAGATTGTTGGGGACTACTGGACATAAATATGCCGCCAGAGACTAGGGGAATACTAAGTTATGCGTCTAGGAGCACCCGAGACGCTCGTATAACAACAGCGAAATGCACTTCTCTTTGCTACACTTTTCGACTACAGGACATCTGCACCCGCGTCATACGGTCTCAAAATTTGACCCGTTGACGATGTCTCCATAGTTTTCTAAAAGCATGTTTGTTCGTTGTTTTTAAAACATTGGAAACATTAATTCAGAGTAAAGTTATTGTATAGCAGATCTAGTTGGTGATATATAATATAAATTCTTTATTAGTTACTCTGTGATTTTTTAAAGTACAATCAAGAAAAATTGTTTAATTTTCATAAATTCATGCTGAGCCAAACCTACAGTTAATATCTCAGCAGGAGCAGTGGCGTAGCATGGGTTTTTGCAACCTGGCGCTGTCGATTTTCAGCTCGTTCGCGTTTAGGAAAACCCAGTGTCGCCGCATCACCGGCCGGGTGCAATTTATTGTTACTAGCACGACTTCATCTCGTCTCTCCTCTTTCGCATCCTTGCTGCTTCGCTTTGCAAATAACATTGCGGGGGTGATTTACAGGTAATATTTTTTTCATTTCCAATTACAAAATCGTAGCGGCCATTGCGTCTGCTGACCTGGCCAATCGACGCTACTCCACTGAGCAGGACATTTGGCAGTGTTGATTTTAATAAATTATGGAATAAACAAGTGACTTTTTTAGATATGAATCGGTTTATATTAAAAATAAAAACTGCGATATCACTGCTCAACTAGCAAAATGGATTTCTAAGAGGACTGAATTGTTGTATAATAGTCGAATAGCGTTGTTTTAAGGACTTTTTATTTCTATTAAGCCTCTTGTTGCGATAATTTTGTTTTTTAAAGAAAATTGTTTTATCAAATGATTCTATAGTGACTTTTACAATATATGCTATAACGCATTATACGATCATTTCTTTTAAAATGATATAATACCTTATAAGCCAGTTTATACAATATCAAAAATATCATTTTGTAAGACTTTTATACCTATTGTATAAGTATATTATATAACTAATAGCTACAACATTATAAAATAGTTACTTAAGCTTGTCTTATTGAAGCTGTATAATGTTGTATAATAAATATTGTATAGCATTCAATTGCGCTGCATTATAAAAAACCCTTTTTAGTTGTATAGTGCCTAAATATTCTTCGTTATAAAACAGTTCCATTTGACAATAAAATATTGTTAAAGGCATTTCTTTGGGATAAAATTGTTGCTTTATAAATCGCCATGTTTAAATAAGCAATTCATGTACCACTTTCGCCGCCATTATGAACAATTGAGTTGGAAATATGAAACTATATTGAAAAATGTGACTTTATAATCATTTAGAGAATTATATTGTGAAAGAATATCCATATGAAGTGATAAACTGAACATAAAAAAAAGTATTTTAGGATATTCTATTTTATTTTTTTCAAGTATACACTTGAAACTTAACCAGAATTGAAGCGCTTCATTTTCTTGACAAATATATACCTATAATCTATCAGTAAAATTTGCGGCGCATCAAAATGTGTGCTATTAAACCATCCAAATGAAATTTTAATATTTACACTATCGGTGTTCGCCCAAGCGGCCCAAGTCGTTTTGATGAATCTCCATTTCTACAAATAAAATGTATGATGCACGTTCAAGTTGGCATATAATTTAGTTCTGATATTCTTCACTAAAAAATGAAATGCTCTTATAAACTGCTGGATGACAAAATGTTTCCATTGTGCTCGAAATAACAGCATTATAAAAAATATATTGCATTATACAACCATTTTGTAAGACCTTCATAGTGCCGCTTCATTTTATAGATGTGACTACATGACACACTATTAAATCATTTTATAGTAGCTGTATAAATGATTATAAAACAGTCATATAAGAGTTGTATAAACTTTTAATAGAAATGTTATACAACCAAACAGTTGTATAAAAATGGGCCATTTTCAGTTGTATAAGGATTATATAATTGTTTTGTAGACCGTTATAAGAATTTAAGTATCCTATAAGACATATCTTGTAGCTGTTTATACAAACCTTATAGAATTTAAATTGCTACTTGGGTGGTTAGTAGTATACCTAAGTGATGCTGGAGATCCTCTAGGAAGAAATATTCACGGAAGAATATTATTCTCTTGAATTTATTGCATTAGATGAACGTATAAATATCACAATAATTTTCAATGTTTTATTTAGGAATTTTCTCTTTAAATAATTGATGAGACTGTCCGAGAGTGAGAATATCTATGCTCTCCTCGTTCTCTCGTTCTGTTAGCTATTTTCGGATGGAGAACATCTAAATCAGAATAATTTTCAACGCGGGAATCGTTATACTTCTACAAAGTTTCAGAAATGCTACAGCCGAGAGACGATATTTCTAGAAGAATACGTTGGAACTGTAATTGGACTAGTTTGAAAAGTAGATATTGAGAGTGTGTTTTCGTTTCATTTGGAAATAAGCCAAAATTATTATTGATACCCTACTAGCTAGTCTTATCTTCAAATTGCTACGTAAAATATCAGGAATTACGAAGCATACAAAAATGTTGAACACGGAAAATGAACTGCTGCACAAAAACAACAATTTAGGGTTGTTTATCTTTTTAATCTCACCAAAAATTAAAACATATACTTTTATATACCTTATACCTTAGTAAAATTCCCACTAACATCAATTGCAGCCAAACAACACTTTATTATATTTATTGGTAACACCTTTACTGAATACGAAAATGTCACAGGGAACTGTATATAATTAAAAAAAATATTTATACTGCCGATTATGCTATCTCTGGTTCATTGGGTAGATGTTACGACAGTGGGGAAAATGGCATTGAAAACGACAAATCTCATATTTTTTGGAGGGAACCGTGCAACCCGGCGAAAAAGTACAGAGCGTGACAATTCTAATAACTCGCACATCTGTGTAAAAGAATAAAAAGACAATTCTCCCGGTCTTGCTATCTTATTAGCATTTAAATATACCTCTTAGTTTAAATACTGTCGGAACACTTGTAAGCCTGAATTATTTATAGCGAATGTTTTTTTTTAAAGAACAGATGTTTCTCTACACCTCCTTCGCTTTATTTTTCTTAGACATACAGGTCACCCGACGTACTAGTTCAATTAAATCTCAGAAGGATTTTCGTTTGAAGTTTCATAGGATGGCGATCATCTGTGAATCTTACATCCACCCTTCTGGTTTTTGATGAGTTTGTAACGGTGGAAAAGAGGCGTGCGAACAGTAATTTCTGGTCCTCCCGCTGACCCTTTTATGAATGTATGATCAAAGAGAAGCTGACCGTTACTGATTTCCGTTCTACTCAACGTCTTTATTTATCTTTAAATCTGTCTTTAACCGTTTTGTAGCATTTAAATCCCATAATAAATTAGCTATTTTGTTGATATTTAAGTAACAAGAAAACAGGACCCATTATCGTATTGTTTAAAATGACACAGTTTCCTACACCTACAGGAGTGCGTTCATAACCGTTACAGAGTACACATTTCTCATACTTTTTTGACAACCATCGTTCATATATGAAATTTTTGTTACTCTGTGACTACTTTTCTAGCGATCATGAATATAGCGTGGTAATATTTTATCGAGTTTCCGCTCTTCGAAAATGTGAAATAAGACGTAGTTTTTGTAACCGGTTACCTAGAAACAAAAAAGTACAAAATTTTTAAAAGAAAGAAACCGTTCCAATACAATATCCACATAATTTTCCATTCATTGTGGCGCAACTTTTTTTTTCCAAGAGAAACTATTGAAATTTCTTCTTCGTCGTCACTATCGCTGTCGTCGTCAATATCATCAAATAAATGATATTTGGCACCTAATGCAGCTGCCAATGTTACAAATTTACTTTGGTTTTGGTTCATCATAGTCGATATAAAAGCAAAGAGGAAAATAAAATAACATAAATAAAGTTGTGGAAACGAACAACAACAACGAAACTTACAAATTTTATAACTCGACGAGATGTCTGATTGATTAATTAAAATTTGACAGTTATGTTACCATAATGCGTTCATAAATCACGAGGTTACAATGTGCTCCATTTCAAATGTCAACCAATTCCATTACAGAGTAAAGTGTTACTTTGTACATTATTTATGAACGCACCCCAGTATAAAGAACGAGTGATATTTATAGTGAAACAAAGCTATGTTGACAACACCTTCTTCTGTTATTAAAATTGTAGCGAATGATCTACTCCACTCGCTCTATATTTCATATTTTTCCTTATTTTGCCTAATAGGAAATAAAAAAATACTTCCTATTCTATTGCTAATCACGACTAGCCCATGAATTCATGTTAATGAATTTTTGTCGACAAATTCTAAGAGCTAAAATTATACTTGAAACTTACATTCAGCACAATAGTAGAAAACTATGTGAATGAATTTTAAGTAATAGCATCTTGAATCTTATGTATGTTAATGAGTTCCCTAATAGCGAAGTTTTATCAGTGAGCTGCAGCATTAAAACTTCATCTCATTTCGCCGATTTAAGCCATAAACTATCAACTAAACGCTTCCCTAAGAAAATAAGTATTAAATGCTCTACCGACATCGTTACTTTCTTGTGATATTTCATGGTATTAGAATACTGAAAACGGAAAGTACATTTCACAATATTTCGTTGACTGTGTATATGGTCTTGAGGATTTAGTCATAAAAATTTATAAATCCCCCATTGTGTAGAAACAGATCCGTATCCGTGGAATTTAGATACTTGAACTAAATATCATTTCACCAACCAAACATTATAGTTGTAAAATAATCAAACTATTAGGCTATTGTTATCGGATTAACGACTACCTGATTTGGGTTCTTCTCCTGAAAGAATCATGTTGAAGTTAAAACTAAATATCTTGGAATTGAGTATACTTATATGTTGATACATGATCGAATACGTTTATTGAGGCAATTATCAACATTTTGACTATAAGGTAAATCGGATTATGTTTGGAACAAAAGAAGCACCATCCGTTTGGCAACGAAACATATCGAAAACAGAAAATATACCTGGTGTTTGCGTATTTTTAAATGACATCAAAATACAAGGAAGCAGTACGGAATATTTTTAGAAAAAATAGCTACAAAAGTACAGCCTTGTATAATGTTGTAAACTTGTCTTTAATTAAATCTCTCTTTAATTAAACAAGAAATTACATCTGGTAAGATTTTAGTTCCTTACAAACCCTCATTACCTCTGACACTGACTCCAACTCGAGCTCATATACCTTGGGGGCAGTAATTTCACATTTAATGTCTGATGGTTCAGAAAGACCAATATATCGAGAACACTTAATAAATCTGGAAAAAACTATGGTCAGATAGATAAATACACAACATCCATTTTTTGGGGAAGTCATTCAATAAATGTCTCTTATACTCTCAGATAAGGAAACGGAGTATAGATAGTATTAGCAGTCCAATGAAATAATTTCATATCAATATTTAAGTGAAATTAATTTAGGTGAAAATTCCAAACAAATATTCATTCTTTTGGAAAATATGAAAATAAACCCGGCACGTTTTTATTGAATAATTTCGGTTCGCAATATTGAAAGCAGGATTGAAATTACCTTTTCATTCTCCATTTCATTTCACACTTCAGTGGGATTGCATTTAATTGTTTAATCAACTGTCAGCCACTTTTATGTAGTTTTAAAACTAGTTAAATAGAGTAGTAGACTGAAGTTTCATCCGCTGAGAGTATTACAATACTGGAATAACCAGAATAACCATGTTATTATAACTTCTCAAACTAAGATTTGCTTTTAAATATTTAGAAAAAAATATCCTCAATTTAACTGTGAGCAATATTTCTTGTTTTGCTTGATTTTGCGGAAGTTTGATGTGAAATTATTGAATATTTTAGCAATAAGTCCTCATCTGAAGCTATCCCACTGTTTGCTACACCCAATACTATTCTGGTTCTAATTTTTTGCAGTTAATTTATTGTCTATTAATTCACATTGCCTTCTTTCCAACGTTTTTACCAACTTAATAATGCATTATCTAAAAGCTGGATAGGATAACCCTCTTGTCATCCCCACCTTAATGTTGGATCAATTGTTTTAGGAAATTATGGCCAACAGTTGTCAAATATCACTTTTTTGAAGGTTTAATTCTGGAACATAACTAAAGGCACTCAAATAAATGAAATATCTCTTCATCCCCTCTCATTTCCGTCTTAACTGCAAAGCATATGCAGCATCGGTGAAGGGAGTGGGAATTTTGACTTATGATTTTTTTTATTTGATTATTTTTGATTATTTTAAATGGAGTAAAAGAATACCAAAGTTTCAATTCCATTGGAAAAATTTAAGAAACTGCCGGTTTTGTGGAATGCGCATTACCGTTTTCACCATAAGGGCACACGCGGCCCGAGCCCAGGGCCCTATTCTCTCATGGTGCCCCAAAGGAACGAAATCCCAAAAGAAGCCGTTATCATAATCGTAACCAAAAAACCAGCAGCATTCAAATATCATTAATACATATTATATTATACTGCATACTTAGTGAAAAAATGTTATTATAATTCGGTTTTCTTAAGGGTCCCCAAATTCTTGTGTGCCCAGCCTAGTTTTAAGTCGGCCTTGGGAATGCGTAAAATTATTTTTGAAGTAAAAACTCATGATGCTTGGCAAGATATTAAGATATTGATTATTAGGACTGTGCAGAAGCCTATAGCCTGGGAAGTAGTTGTTTCTTCTTAATTGAATAGTCCCTGTTTTTAAAAATATGTATTTATTCTTCGATATCTTTACGCTTCACTTAATACGACAATTTTACAGAAAATTGTAATACCTAATACATTGATAAAGTGAATTCTTAAATTTAATATTTGTCTTAGTTTATCATAACCTAATATTTTTCTCAAGCGGAAAGAAACAAGATGCCAGATCCGCCGAAATGAAAAGTATTTCGGTCAATGTAATGCTTGGACTCGTGCCAAGGAATATAATTTCAACATATTGCAGCATTTTTATGGGGTACTAAAATTTATTGAGGTGTTTTTCTAATTCGCGAATACACTAAAATAAACATTTAACTACAGATATTGTGGCAATGAAATTATTATATATTTTTATTGGCTGGAAAACTGTTTCGGCCACTTATAATACGCAATAGAGCTGCACTTTTGTTTTGCTAGGAAATCTCTCGTGAATAGGCCAATTTCTTATTGACATTCTTCTAAATTTTCATAGTATAAAAACAATATTATAATTTGCATGTGAATAATGGAATTACTCAAATGTTTTCACTTCATTAGCTAGTTTCAATTGTTTTCTGCCGGGTTTACGGTTTGTTTTTTAAGTTTAATGATTTTTTGAACGATATTTTATTATTACTCAAGAATAATAGCATATAAATGAAAAAATATGGAAGTACAAATACAGGGTGCTTATAAATTAATCTTTTGGCTAGCCGTTCTTGTGCCTTTTGGCTCATTGTACTCTACTCTCACATTTATGCCATCCACCTAGCCATTCCCGTACCTTCAAGTAGACGATATAATATGCCAGCTACTGGATGTGTGCCATATGCTTCAAGCGGCACATTGGCCTCTCGATCCCTCTGGTTCCAAGAACTAGTTATGATCTAGCATATGTCTCGGCTCCCACACTAATCTTACTTTAATGTGGTCTATCAGTTCATTTAGTTATTCCTGGCATTCTTCTACCAGTCTGGATGTTACCTTGCGGCTATTTAATGCTGCAAAGGATGCCTGGCTGTCAATTGATATGTTTATCCTTTGTTTATGTTTGTTAATTCTAACACATTCTAGGATAGCCTGAAATACAAAGGTATGTTCTCCTAGTAAGAAGGAATATCTTTTATTCCCATTTCTTCATACACCCTTGCTCCTGGCCCATCCAGAGTCTTTGACCAGGTTATTTTGCATCATAAATATCCATCCTTGCTTCTTCCAGTATCACCAGGTGTAATGGAGGTTGCTTCCTGCGTCTCCTTATCAGTCCGTCCATTTTAAGGTTCCATATTAGAGCAGACTGGACTTCTTCTTGAGGACATCCTCTTGAAACCTGGGCTGATAATGTTTCACTCATCAAAGTTGTATCACTCTCTCTTCCAGCAAGCAGTCTATCCAGCAGCTTGTTACGTCAATTTATTTTTGACGAATTTACCGTATAAAATCATGATAGGTCTCTCCCATTTCCTCAGTACCTTTCCTTCCAAAACATCACTCCTAGAAGGTGCTGAGTGAAGTTCAGTTTTTTATTTTTCCCCCAAATTTAAGTGGAGATGGAAACTTGGAATTTTGTATATTTAATCAGTTTCCTGTAAAATTGTCATATTTAGTAAAGCGTGTCACCAATTAAAGTAGTATATTAAATACTATTATAAAAAAAGTTTTTCAGAAGCATTTTAGAAAAACAATGACCGTTCAACTAAGAAGAAATAACTACTTCTCGGGCAATATGCCTGACAGACATTGAATTACACTTTTAAGAAATGGGGCTGCTATATCTACAAGGATTTTATTGACTGTCAGTGTCAGTGTAGTTGGACTACTTTCCTATTACTTAAATGTGAACAAAGTGGATATTATAGTATGTACAAAAAGTACGAGGAGTAATAAACCCTAATTAAGTATGCAAAACCTTTACAGGGAGCACCATGAAATTTTTGATAAATCTCTTACTTTAAATTACATTTCTTCCGTAAATCTAAAAACCAGGTAGATCGACCCCGTATTTGTTTCAGTTGTAGCAAAGCTTAGGGTTTCTTCATTGTTAAAGGATTAGCAGATAAGCAATAACGCAATGCAGTGGTATGTATTTTGGGAAAAAAATACGTTTTAAATTATAATATAATAAAAAATGAAAAGAAATAATTATTGGAATACATTTATTACTTACATTTTATTCTATATCCGACTCGGAAGAGGAAGAATCGTTGTTGACATTAATAATAATAGGGTCGATTAAATCATCACAAATATTGTCAATTTTCCACATATTTGCCTCTACTTTGATAACATGCTCGATACAGTTTGTCCAATTTTCCTTACTAACATGACTTACAGCACTCTCAAACAATTTCACAACATCGTTTATTTTAAAAGTAGTATTTTTTTTCCCAACTTCCCCCTTTATCTGATCCCATATTAATTCTATGGGATTAAGTTCACAATGATAAGGGGGAAGTCGAAGAACTGATATACCACGAGAAGAAGCCATTTCTTCTACAATGTAGGTTTTGTATTTATTCTTGTTCATTTTTGCAATTCTGTAAAGTTCTTTCCTTAGTGGATCTTTTGGAAACTTAATATTTTTCGAAATAAGCCACTCCAAAAGCTCTGCTTTACGCCAACGACTTGTGGGCAATGCTTCTCGTAACCGTGAATGGTAACTTGCGTTGTCCATAACAATAACAGCCCCTTTTGGAATCAGATCCAACATTTGAACAAACCATTCCTCGAAGACATCCCCATTCATATCTTCGTGATAGTCCCCCGTGCGTTTTGAAATAAAAGTTAATAATCCACCATCAACAAAACCTTCAGAACTTCCAACATGGACAATGATAAGTCTTTTTCCTTTTCCAGATGGTGGCTGCAAACCTAACGACAAACCTTCCACGAATGCCTGCCTTCCGCTTTTAATGTTTTCATCTTGCCAAGATTTGGAAACTGTATATCCAGCATTTATCCATGTTTCGTCTAAGTAGAAGATTTTCAAATTTTGTTCTCTGGCATGTCGAATGCTTCTTAAATAGTCTCTTCTCCAAAAAACTATTTCCGGTTTATCTATCAAGAGAGATTTTCTATTATGTTTTGTATATCTGAAACCCACATCTTTCAAAAGTTTGCATAATGTCATTCTGGAGAATTTTGGATAGTCCGTATCTTCTTGCACTGATGTCATAATTTTGTCAAGTGTTGGAATTTCCTTTCGTAAGTAAAATACATGGACTTTACGCCTTAGTCTTTGTTTTAATGACTCATCGATCTCAATTGGTTTTCGGCGTTTTAGGGGGTTGAAGAGTTCCATTCTTGCTTTCTTTTAGTAATCTATAAATTGTTGATTTAGCAACACACAACATAGCAGCCGTTAATTCCACAATATCATCAACACTTGCACTTGGATCCTTGTTTTTCAATGATATATAACAATTCAATATCAGAGTTTTTTCATTTAAAGATAATGGACCTGTTTTTGGTTATTTAGATGGTCCTTGGCTTATCGACATTGTTTGGTACTTGCACAATTAACATTCAACAAATGTTTTAAATATATTCCAACTGTTTACAATATTATGAAAACCATACAACTTCATACAACTTTACTCAAAGAACTAATACTAAGTACTGATTTAATGTACCTACTTTCTTTTAAAATAATATTCCCGATAATGTTTCTAAGAAAACTGGGTTGTTCAATACAAAATGTACCTTACGGTATACCCTCTTAAAATATATTTTGGTACGTCTATGAAATCTACTTAAATGAATGATTTATTACTCCTTGTCCTTTCTATATAGACTATAGATAGTCACAAGCGTACCTACATTATAATTTAATACTATACTATTTTCCCGTACCATAAATTTATTCGAACAATTCATCACCGAGAAGATTATGCCATTTACGGAAGATTATTCTGTTTAGTTAAAAAATTATTCTCACTTGAAAAATGTTTTTTTCATTCTAATTTGCTTAATTCGGGTAGGTGTATATAGTGATGAGGTCAGTCGAATTAAACTATCCTAAATTGGTATCAGTAGCGTATCTAAAACGACGAATTACGTAAACGGTTCTATTTTAACTTGCAAATTAGAGACGATTCGTGAATCGTGACATGTTCTTCAAATTTTCCCGTCCAGCGTGGTGATTATAAAAGTAATATAAAGACTCCAACTTCTTCGTTTCCGCTAAAGGAAATCAAACCGTTTCTAATGCTAGGTGTAAATATATTCATTAATAACACCTTCGCCTAAAAGCGTTTTTCAACACTGAAATTGTTAGGTATATACTCTACGAGTTTTAAACGATTGACTGCTAGTTTATTTTTCGAACTAATCTCTATCAATTATGTAATCAAAAACGTTTACCGACATGTTTCAACCTTCTCTTTATTTATTCCGCAAATATTTTGTTAACCGCAGGACGTAGTCACGTTAGTCACTTCTACACCATCGCTCACCATAAGGTATACCTAATTGTTTAGAGTCAATTCTCAATATAGCTACGGAGAACGCCTCGTTTTGGCAAATGATCGTCTTGAAGACAACAGCTACGATCTGCCTCCACTTTAATGATTATTTATTGTTAATTAATTATCGCCGAAATTATAGACCATACGTATTGCATCGGGTTCGTTTCAAGTCGTGCGTATACCAGCGTGAAAATGATTGCTTTTGCATAAGACATATACTCATTATTCGTTGCTCTTGTGATTCCCCCACTTACTTATTTAACATTCATTGTATAGTTGTCAAATTTTTTCGTTGTGTCAGATAGGGACTAAAAATTATTAAATAACTAATCAATCGTGAACACTGGAACGCTACCGAACCGTCGAAATAAAAAATATAAAAACATTATTGTGGTTTGATTCCCAAAAAAAGTTAAAGAAAAAACAATAACTTTTCAAGTTTACCTTATATTTTAATCCCGTTGAGGTGGTTATATAGATCCTTTTGAAAATGTATCCAGAAACGCCTATTATGATATTTATTAATTATCATGAATGTTCTCGGTTATTTGAAGCTTGATTGAAGGTAATAAGAGTATCTAACATTCTTGAACTGACCCTAATTTTCGGCAACCTTTGACACATAGACCTTTTTTGATGTATATAAGATTATCGGTCGGTAACAAGTTGTAATGAATGGACCTTTTTGGCACGTGCATCTCGGTTCGGGACCCCTGAGCTTCCACCATAAGGGTGCCTTTTCTTACAGGGGTCGTAGAAAACACGCGACAGGTATTTAGTTACAAAAGGTGTTGACTTTAAACGTCTTATTTAAGTCAGGCCTAGATAACCAGTGCTATGTTTATACTTTAGTACAGGTACTACAGGTACATTTTTAAGGGTGGTCTTTGAGAACATCCCATTGTATATTTATCACTCCTTTCATGGTTATTATACCTGTTATTGTATATTGATACTAATTTGAATGGGTTAATTTTGAAATTTATTTTTCTACCATTATGATATTTGAAAGGGCTAGTCAATGAAAACGTTTGAAAAACATTATATGGCTGTTATTCTGAATTTTTTCATGTGGGTTATTTAAATTCGGCTTTGTATGATGAAAATCTTAAAATCTTGAATCTATGAAAAAATAACAAAATTTTTCTCAACAAAATCTTGAAATAGAAATTGTACAAACCAAATGTATGGTTTGCTCTAGGTTAACTTAGAAACCCGGCTATCTAACGAGACATCTTGAAGTACTAGAGATTAAAGCAACAGATTTCATGAAAATACCCACAGTCTCCACGGAACAGTATTTCGAAATCACGTTATCAACGAGCGTGAGATAACAGAAAAAGAAACTGCTCTTATGAGTCAAAAACAATAGTAGGAACTCGATACGGACCATTGGAGAAATCCCCCGGGATAAATACTAACAAAAAGGTTATTTCGATCTTCTTTCAAGGATGGGAAAAGTGGACAGTAAAAAGTAAAATAAGCAGATTCTGCGATGGAACTGATGAATTACATGTACATGCTTGTGAAGAAATTCCTGCCCAAACCATAACCAATTTACCGCCAAATGAAAGTAGCTCGTCCATACAAGCTAGGAGGCTTCATATCCAGTGCAGCAAAAAGGCGGCTTATCTGAGAACACTACCCTGCTATAGTCCTCATAATTTCATGCTATGGGATTTTAATCAAAAGCCAATTTTGTAATTTTTTTTACTTTAAAAAAATGCTGAATGAAAATAATGAACAATCCACAAAATTGTGGAATGATTTTAGCCTTGTTCCATGATGGGACATGACTGTAGGGCGTATAAAAAACTATACGGACTACGGAGTCTGCAGTTTCAAGAATTTTTCAGTTATTGAAACATCCCAGATTCCACATATCGTATACTGTATTTGAAAATCAAGAGAGAGTAAATTCCCAGAAATGTTTTGCAGTTATCAGTGTTAAAGGCAGTAAACCATAGACGTGCGTTTTCAAAATTAAATAAATATGGAAATAGAAATATTTAATTTGTTTTAGTTATTTATACCTAGATTACCAATTTTAGATAGATAAACATAGTTCGTAAGTAGTAATTTAATTTGGGTAAAATGAAGAAAAAGTCAATATTATTTTAGGCATTTTGTTTTAGGCATATGTTTATTTACAAAATATGTATATAATATGTACAGATAATTACAATTATTTATAAATTAATATGAGGAGCTAAAAAAACAATTAAGTAGGTATATGAGAAAAAAAAAACCAACCGCAAGGATAAAATTTGACGAACATGCAAAAAATACGACAATATTAAATCTTAAAAAATAAAAATCTAAAAATAAAATTAAAGTACATAAATTAATAATTTTAAAGTTATGGTTCCTCGCACTCTGTGTCAGAAGATTCACCATCTGATTCTAGAGAAATTACAATGGGCTCTATAGTAATATCAATTATGTTATCTAGCTCCCACATTTTTTTTTTATTTCTGTAACGTGTCTAATACATTTTTGCCAATTTTCACTTGTTACTTCAGATATTGCCTTATTGAAGATATTTTTAACATCTGATAATTTAAAAGTAGTGTTATTTCTGGCAACATAACCTTTAACTTGAGCCCATATCAATTCTATCGGATTCAGCTCACAATGGTAGGGTGGTAAACGAAGGATTTCAATTTCTCGTTTTTTGGCTATCTCCTCAATATTATATTTTTTATAATTTTGCTTATGTTTTTTAGCAATAGTTAACAATTCTGCCCTCAGCATTGTATTGTCAAAGGCTAAATTTTTAGAAGATAACCATTTTGCAATTTCATCCTTTTTCCATTTAGTGGTTGGTAAAGGTTCAAGTAATCTGGAGTGGTAACTTGCATTGTCCATTACAATAACCGATCCTTTTGGTATGAATTGAATCATCTGTTCAAAATATTCCTCAAACACGTCTCCATTCATTTCTTCGTGATAATCAACGGTTTTTTTTTTATTCAAATAAGAGTAAACCATTCTCAAGAAAACCGTTTGTACTGCCTATATGACAAATAATTAATCTTTTACCTTTTCCTATAGGTTCCTTAAAACCAGTAGTATATCCTTCTAGAAAAGCTTGATGGGATGATTTTATATTTTTGTCTTTCCAAACTCTTCCTACACAATGTCCTTCATTAACCCATGTTTCATCTAAATAATAAATGTTTTTATGTTGAGCTTTAACTTGTTGTATTCTTCTGAGGTACTGTCTTCTCCAACATACAATTTCTTCAGAATCAATTAGCATTGAGTGTCTGTCCATGTTTTCAAATTTAAAGTTTAACTCATGTAACATTTTCCATAGTTTATC
>CAJUYG010000114.1:276283-294882 GCA_910591675.1 Galerucella calmariensis | reverse complement strand
GCCAAAATATTGGGGAAAAATAACATTGGCCACTTTTTGCAATGTCCTCGACGGGCGAGAACGGGGTTTAAGGTACACATATTGATACCTACGGATATTCCCATTACAATGAACTTTAAATCATCGAAAAATATTAACTTTTGACCGAGTTATGGAAGAATTTGTCCGCCGGTTTACAAGTTAATTTTATAGACGGTAGCATTTATAGAGGTAGTGCAGCCGCGTAGGCGAGGGGACATTTGGATGCGATTATCTCGAAAACTATTGAGTTCTGGGAAAAAATGATGGGAACCATTTTCGTAGATAATTTAACGACCTTCACTTTTTACCTGAACAAAAATTTTCCAAATTGCATATTTCGGGAGATAATGGCGGGAAACCGTTTTTGGGGGGGCTTAGGGGCCATTTTGGACCCTTAGCCAAGGCGCAATCTTGGAGAACTTTTTCCCCCTTTGAAGTACCTGTCAAGACCTACAAATCAAGTCAAAAAAAATTATTGGACAAATATATTGATAGGTTTGCCTATTTTCAGGTCTTCAGTTACTAACTGCATTTCCATAGAACCTGATAATAATTTCACTCAATTTTAATTCTTAAAACTACCTAATGTTTCGTAACCAGTTTAAGCTTTTAAAATGACAAATTTATTAGACTCACCTCGTACATAAAAACTAAAAAGACAGTCGAAAACAACCCAGGGAGCCATCTATTATAACTGCTCGTTATTTGCTATCACTTCGCTAGAACGTCACTTATCACTTGGTCTGCTGCACATCGCTGTGGATCGTTAAAGGAAATAGTATAAAAAATATCACATAACTTATAAATGGACTATTTGGGAATTCTCGAATATCAGGATTAATTTCGCTCGAAAATAAAGAGCGGTAGTATTAAGATAAGTTTATAATTTCGATTCATTATTATATCGATAGAAATTTGAATGCTCTTCCATTAACTAGTTTTTGATAGATCGATTTTTAGATTGCTCTGCACATTTATATAAAAACTATAACACAATAGAAAATATATCTGCATAATTTATCCTATTTTCATAGTCTTATTTTGTTAAATCCTTTATGTCCAAATAGTTGATTACAATTTCAAATCAACCGATGCCTGTCTACCGCATCACAAATTAATAATCTACAGATTTAATCCAATTTACAATAAAATTACGGGTGGTGTTTCAACATATTGATTCAGTAAACCATTTAATCGAATAATATATTGGTATATTCCCCGTAAAGCTTTGATAATTAATTAAGTATTACTAACGTCTAGTAACAAAGGATTTATCTATCCCGAAACATCTGCTATACGATGAATGTTTCCATTGAGTGTGATCTGTAGCAACAACCATATAGGTACAGCTTTTAAGTTGGTATAATTGGCTGGGATTACATCGGAACATTCTTGTTTCACTTCACAGGAAATATTTGCATTGAAAATGGTTTTATCTTGATAAAAATGTATTAAAAAATACATCTAAAATATTAGGGTCGTAAATAAAGGGTAAATTAGATTAATAATAATTGCAAACACACTGGAAGCCACCAACAGACTGGCAGAAAGCTCAATAGAGCTAAAAGATTGAGAATTGACGAATAAACAAGAAAATACAAATATATTCACGGTATCTAAGATGCATTGCGATCGGCATAACCTAATAAAATGATAATGAGATGGGGATTACCTTTAACAATATTAGAAACAAATACAGAAAATAGGAAAGGGAAGAAGTGGAATATGACCTGGGAATTGTAACTTTTTTAACTACTACACAGAATTAAATAGATAATAAGATATTGAAGCACTTTAGGCCCTGAAGAAAATCTGGATAAATGCCATCATGCACTATTGATCGATCTAATATTATGAACATTGTTTCAAATGTTTTTAGAACTCAGTTAATCATGATGACTATAAATATCACCCATTAATTTACAGCCTCAACAAGTCTGGGGGTAATTGATAGTTCATGTTTGTAATAAAAGTATAAGTTCATAACTCCAAAAGATAAGTAACTATAATTTCTGTCTCAAAGAGTGGGAGCTCCTTTAGTCCTTTTTTTTTGTTTTGTTTTGCAAGCCCTTCTAATACCGGGAGCACTGCAGCCTATTGGCTTATTTCCAACATTTAATCCACCCATCCAGTTATCCCCGTACATTAGAGTAGACGATATAGGTGTGCCATATACTTCAGGTGGCACATCCTTCAGTCCTGTTTCCTGGAGGAATTTTAGAAAATCTGCAAGCTTTAATTTAGGTGAATGTCCCTCTTCTATCTAGGTATTGTAGGAGTGCTCTAGGATTCAAAAGTATGTGGATGGAGGTTTTTTCTTCCATGCCACATATTCTCCTTCCTTCACTATTTTGAGCTTTTTCAGGTGCTTATTCAGGCGTTAGGATCCCTGTTGAAACTCTTCTACTTTGACTTGTGCATTCATTCAATCGCAACAGGTTGTAGAAACCAAGAAGAATAGTTGATTGCCTAGCTCTTCTCTTTTTTCACTTCACCTATTTCTTCCAATATCACATTGGAGCTGACTCAGCAAAAGGGTTCCAACCTCCAAAAGGGTAAGTCCCCCTCTTTGCTAGATCATCTGCTATTTTATTTCTTTTTATTCTAGTGTGTCCACAAAGGTTCATTGAGTTTGCCTAGGCATTCTCACACCATTTTGGAACCGATTACACTGGAGCTCAATGCTTCAAATTTACCAAGCCTCGTAGATTGTAAAATATAAATATTGATTATTTTTCAAGTCTGACGAACCGACCTTTGTTTTGATTAGCGAAGTTAACTTATAAAACCGACTATTTGCGTGACTAATATCCAATGCACGCAACTTGCTTATAGGCCTTCGTGTATATCTCCTACCTAGGACTTGCCCGTAATATATCGATAGAAACGTGTTGACCCACTTTTCGCTCCCAATTTAAGCTGTTTTACTGTTTTAGAACGAATAAAAAAAGATGAGTTTTTTCTTTATCTCGACAAATGGCGCACATAAAACCACTTGCAAACTACTATGCTAATAATTTCATTAAAACCTTAAACGAAATGAGGGCAGAATCTTGATAGAAAATGAGGTAGTAAGACATAAAGTGTGACGGTATTAAAAATATGGATGCTAAAAACTCGCAATTTTATTCTGTTTTGAAGATAATTTTAACAAACTAGAGGACCCGACAGACGTTGTCCTGTGCTAACTATTTTTCATTCTCATTAAAAAATATCACATTTTTTCATAGATTTCGAAAACGTGTTGCTTGAGAAAAAGTATTGCAAAATTATTAAAATTTATCAATGTTCAAGGTATATTCGGTAAGATAATTTTTTATTCGAATCTGGAAACATTTTCTATTATTGTCAAATTGACAAGTTTAGTTATTCACAGAAGATATTTTTAAATTACCTTGGAAACGCTAAAACATGAATGATAATTACCCATGGGGTTCTTGTCAGTGTAATTGATATCTAATTGGCCATTTTGGAACACGTGACTGAAAATACACAGTTTTAATAGGTTTTAATGAAAAAAAAGTAGCAAAGATATATTTCTGTTGATCTGAAACTGAATATAACCGACATAAATCACAGTCACGCCTTGACTTCATACGTTGATCGTATGTTGATACTACTTCAATTGACAATTAAAACATTCCATCAAATCATAATTTTGAGTGGAGGTTTTGAATTTTTTATGTAATTCACTTTGAATTGTCTACAAACGAAACATACATTCGGCATTGTTCAACCTCCCGGAATGAGGAAACCTCTTAACATCTAGCCACCCTACTGCAATTTGGAGAAAATATGAGTACCATTTTGTTGTAAAATGTGTGCAGATCTACAATTCGTTTGAAGCTTTTTTCCGTAACTCCAACGGCTTTTGCGAAATTTAAAAAAACGCTGTGTTCATTTTAATTCCACCCCTCTCCAGGGGGTAGAAACATAGTCACATGTATGTTTAGTTTAAGGGCACTTTGAAGTTAATTATATAAAAATTTAAAACCCCCACTCAAAATTATAATGTACTGTTTCTTGAATGAAGGTGTTTATTCTTGTCAATAAAACTGATAGTATACCAAAACATCTGTTGTCATAATTTCCTTTTATTTTGAATTCCACGATTTTTATGTGATTAAAAGTTTGTAATGACAAAATGTTAAAGTGAGTAAATACGTATCATTCTTTAAATCTAAGAGGATTCAAGTATTTCGACCCGCCAGCGTTTTAGAACAAAACAGAAACGAAAAGAGAAGAGGAATAAAAGGAAAACTGAGGAAACCTTGATTGCTTTCGCTTAAACAGTGGCGGAGCAAAAACCCATTTAAGATGTTTCAAATATATACGATTACTTTTTGATGAATTCTTTTTTTTACTGTTTCGTTCAAAGATACTGAAGATTTTTATAAATTAACACAGTGCCATATGCGCAAAGTGTAGAGGGACTGAGAGCCAGTTCTCCCGCTGATGATTTTTGTACATCCAGTAATTTTTAAAATTTCAACTGTCAAGCAGTTGAATTAGTCTTTCTTGACTTTTAACAAACCTATTTATTCTTGTAGAATTTATTGCATTCATTGCAAGTTTTGCTATAATATGATAATGCGTGGAGACATCAACTCTCTTTTGCCCAAAGCTTGGTCCTTTCCTGTTTCTTGCTTTCGCTTTCCAGACCAGTATTCTTCCCTCTCTTCCAGTATTTAGCAAACTATGTATATATCCTTTTCCGAGCCTTTTCGATTTTATTTCTCTGCTCATTTCTTTTCTTCCTTATATTTTTCACTTTCGTTAAATGCTGTTAGGTTGGATTTGTGATAAGGAGGTCATTAGGCCCTGCTTTGCGATAAGCAAGGTCCTATTATGGCTTTCATCTATTTATATTTTTCCAAACAAATTCAGTTCTTAACAAGGCCAGATATTAGGTCTGATGGCAAGACACTGCCAAAAATACACAAAGTATGTGCTCTGCTGCTTCATTATCTTCCAGATAAAGACACCGCGTCGAACCTTCCGACAATCCAAGTCAAGCTCTTCCTGGAATATTCTAGAGCTTGATTGGAGATATTCTTCGAAGGGTGTATCGATACTTTGAATTAACCAATCCTCTCAAATTCTACCAGGAGTTCAAAACACTTGTTGAGGTCAACCTGTTTGTACAGAAAAACTTGCCATTTGTAGGTTCTAAAGTCTATCTTTTTATGGCAGTGCAGGAACTAAATTCTAGAGATGCTCCTTTCTCTCTAACTCCACCCTGACAACATTATGGTCAATCTCAACGTTTCGGGCACTTAAAGCTGATTTTTGGTCTATAGATATTTCTTTATTTGTTCATTTACTCCTTCTTGTTGAACTTGTTTTTATGATTATCTACTCATCGTCATTCTTCTCACTCTCGCATTTTAAATCCACTTTCATGATCTACATTAAAAAAAAGACATGGATCTTTGAACTTTGTACAACAATCTTATCTAATAATTTTTCCTGCATACACATAGATTGCAGTTTTATTCCCTAAGTGTATTTTCAAAATGAATTAATCTAATAACTCACCTACATATACTTAAACCGTGGTGATTACTTCCACGATTTTGTTTGTTAAGCACACAAAAAATGTCGGTAGATTTTCTTTTTCAGTTACATAATAAATATCCTTGTTATCCGCTCTGTCTTAACGATACGATTCAGTTGTTCAAAACCAATACTTGAAAGAGAATAACAATGGAATGTATCTCATTATTATAATACCGAAATAATCCTTGGAATATTTATGAGGACATAAAAATTCACAATAATTTGTCGCCCATATCTCGAATTAATCTACCGTGTTTATTTTTCAATGAATGCACACAATGGTTGTTAGAGAAGGGACACACATTTTATCAAGTAACAGTTACTTGGAATGTTTTTAACTATTGCAATCTTTTTACAAATTCAAATACTGTCAAAGGATCGTATGAAATAGTTTTCATACAACAAAATATTTGAAATAAAAGCAATCCAAATGTTTGTTTGCGCTCTCCAAATCTATACTCACTTAATTATTAATTCTATATTATTAATAATTAATAATAATATCATGAAGAACAGACCGTATGGTGTCCAAAGGAATTTAAAATCAATAGTGGTCTAAGACAAAGAGGAGTATCAAGCCCATTGTTATTCAACTTAATATTAGATGCTGTAATGAAAAACTGAAAAGAACATACTAAACAATAATTGTAAATTGGACGCAGACATCCACGTAAATGCGCTTTTGCAGATGATCTTGCAATATTCGCAAAAAACGAACAGATGTACCATAGTCTTGGATACTCGTTAATTGGAAATAGAGAAATCTCGTTTAAAACAAAAATGACTGTATATAGAACTATATTTCTCCCTATATTAACTTTTGGATGTTAGAGCTGGGTACTAACGAAGAGGATAGATAGAAAATTACAGAGTATGGAGATGAAATACTTACGGAAGGTCGCAGGTACTACAAGGAGAGACAGAATACGAAATTCAATAGTGAGAGAAAACCTTAATGTCCTACCAGTAATACAGATAATTCATGATCGACAATTAAAATGGCTTGAACACTTAACTAAATTAAGCAACAACATACCAGTAAAACTAGATATGGGTGGGAAGCAAAATGACATGGAAGCAGAACCAGGGGAAGACCAAGGAAATTATGAGACGATAACATAGAAAAAGTTTTGAAAAGCAAAGGTGCAACTTCAGCGGAAGCACGAACCTAGCAAGAAACAAGAATACAGAGAGAGGTTTTATGTATAATAATTAAAATATCATAACGCTTGCAACAATCATAGGAACTTTTATTTTTCAACTCTACTGGAAATTTCAGTGTTCACGTTTATCCAATCTAGAATTTAGTATATGCATTTTCATATACAACATGAATGTGTATAGAATGTAGTGATGGAGATATTTAATAATGTTGAGTGTTCCTGATAATATTCAATACAATGCGTTCGGTGTTCAATTATTAACAATGCAACTAAATAATTCTAATGGCATAACAAATTTTTATGGTCCACTTACCTTTAAATTTTTATACCAGATATATTTAGTTTAACACGAAAAACTGTATATAAAGCAGTGAGAAAATGAACAAGCATAAGTGTAATTCCCCTTTTACTGGCACAGGAGCTCTTCAGGACAATTACGGTGAATCAAAAATCTCGTACGTACAAAGGCCGTCGTCAAGCTATCCCTTTTCTGGCCGAACACGCCTATTCATTAACAGAATAAAACAGGGGAACCTTTCCAACTAGGTCATCTAATGTCATTTCTAGGGACGTTATACACTTTTTATTTCCTTTACTGTGCCAACGATCCTGAGACGAACGATTTCATAGCACGCAACTTCGTTGGCGAAATAATTTTTTGTACAACTGTCATTAAAAGTGACACTTTTAATGATAGCAAACAATGTTAAAAACGATTGTTTACATAGCAGCGTGTTAAAAATACTTTTAACACTAGTGTTAAAAATATTTTTAGCACGCTGCTATGTAAACGTCTGCCATTCACAACAATCTTTTGATTATTTGAATACTAAAATGCATTTTGAATTTATTGTCATTGCAAATTCGCTCGTTTCATTATCAAAATAGGGAAGTTGTACAAAAAACATTGTATGGTATTTGTGTTAAAAGTGATTTTATTTTGTTCGTGAAATTGTTCAATTCGCTCCGCTCATTTCACAAACGTTTTCACTCACAAAATAAAACCTCACTTTTAACACTCATATCATAAATAACTATTGCGATCGTTAAAGATAAAAAATATGGTAAAATAGGCGACAGTTCAAAAATTAGGAGTTTCTAAATAATGTATTAACAGATATTCAATAAAATTCCAATTATATTGAGTATTCTAATAAACAAAATTAAATGAAATTGTGCACAAAATGAAAAATTATCCAATCTTCAATCCAAAGGCAAGATTATAAATCAAATATCAATCTTGCTGGTCCATAGATAAAAGTAGTTCCGAATCAAGTCAAATAATTTATAGGCTATATTCCATATTCCATATCTCAGAATTGATCTGAGCAAGTGGAGACAATTAGGTTTTGAATTGGGCACACCAGCATCATAAGCTAACCTTAATGAAGCCCTTTTTTTGTAAATCTGTTGAATCAGTCGGACACACTATAACTGAATGTCCAGATATCCAGATATTAATTATCTGCGTAATTTGTGCTGGATTTTAAATAATATAGAGACATATTTTCTGACCATTCGAAACCCTTAATTTTTTGAGAATAAACAGTACCTATTTATAATCTCAAGAGATATTGTATGTACACCCAAATTACCAATGACCAAAGTGTGACACAACGCTTCTGTGGATAAAGAAAAACCACGAAAGCTTACTATCTAATACTGATGAAACAAGATAATGACAGTATGAATGAAAAAAGAAGAGGTGGTATGGGAAAAAAGAACGAACCAAGAAATAAGGGATTTATTTGGAGAACAAGAAATGAGCATTGTAATTAGAGCAAAAAGACTTGGATGGCTAGGTCATGTAAAGCGGACGCCAGACACCAGACCGACAAAGAAAATATTAAAATAGGAGGAACGCGAAATCGAAGAAGACCTAAAAGAATTTGGTATAATGAAGCACTTGAAGACCTGTATTTATATGATTCAATTTTCTCGCTTTCTGTGTTATGAATGTATTACTTGAACCTTCACTCATCCTGGTTCTTTATTATGTTTGCTCACGAAGGGTATTTTCGGAAATGTGGTATTTAAAACTAAAACCAGATTCTGGCAGCTTCGCTAACTATTTGATACCAAGGGACAGATGTTTTCTCACAATACCTTTATATTGCCAAGAATTAATACTTGAATAATATAAATGTGTTGAGTATGATATAAATATATTAATAATATAAATAAGCACATGTCAACTTCTAGATTATTTCTTAAATCTTGAAAATAATACTGCAAGTATTTACCTAAAAATGAGAGTCAATCAAATTAGAATGGATTCAAATATTATATTACATTATGTCTACTATTCATTTTATTTATATTAAACCATGTTTGTAGTTTTTTTTTCATATTAAATGAAATTACTTATACTTACAAATTTGTTAATGTTTAATTTTGTTACAGGTATGTACTCCAAACTTTCAGTATCCCAACATTTATATTGGTGAGTGAATCAAAACAATAATTCTTAAAACTGTTTTTTTTTTCCTAATATTTTTGACAATGAACGAATTGGAACATTTGTGAATATGATATAACACATGAATAATAAAAATATTGGGAATATAGTATTCACCACACGCTGTAAAGACACCAGTAATTGACATTTATACACTTCGGGGATATATTTCAGGAGGCTTATAGCCAAGGAACGAAAATATTGGGGTGAAAATAGATTATTGCTGAGGATAATAATAATTATTATTAAACTTATTTACATATACCTTAAAAATGTTCTCACATCTCTATCCACACATGCATAATATATTTTTCTTGAATAATATTGTTTTTCGAAAATATATTTTCTATTATAATCCTGTCAAAATAACTCATTGTTATAAATAATACCAGAATAAATATTATTAGCTGACACACAGATTATTATAATAGTATACAATTTGTTTGTATTTAATTCCCAATGCTTTTGGTACTTGGTACTTTACTTATTTGTCTCAAAGAGCTCATTCATATGTGTTAGAATCCAAACACATGGTTCAATAAAACTCAAACCATAATATAATATATTAATATGCTGCTTCTAGCTTCGGTAAGATACTATCATTATCAGACTATAAAAAATAGAAATATGGTACAATTAGTATAAAGATCAAAGTTATAAGCTCATGTCAAATTTCACGAATTTTGAAGCAGAATAATATTTAAAATAATATTTGGAGTGCATAAATAACAGTAGACGCTATACCTACTCAAGGCTACCTGTCAAGTATGTATGAACTCTTGTTGCACCAAGCGTTCCTATACCTCCTACCAAATATACTTGCTTCTTTCTAACATATTGTCGCTTATGGTTCATTTGAAACTTCCAACTGACCAGAGTTCCTCCCTTGTACTGCATGAGTAAGAACGAACAAAAATTTAGAAAAATGCAACCGTATTTTTTAAACCAAATAAGAAACTTTCTCAACAAAAAAAAATGAAAATGGTCTTATTTGAGCGATAAAGTGTTTTAAATGGCGCTACAAATGACGTAATGATAAATAAAGAGGCTCAAGTTATAATTTCCGTTGAACTAATAACTACAATTACTTATTTAGTCTTGATTTAAGTACATAACTCGATTTGCTCCGAGCTGACTATAATGGCTTATACTTCATCTTGATTGAAGTCCTTATTTATGACGTGGAAATTGTAAATAAAAAAAACTGTTGTTACTAATTACGACTATTTGAAGAATTTGCTGCTGCTTGAAGAGAGTTTGAAAAATAAAAATTATAATTAAGCATTTCTTTGAGCTTTTTATTTGTTATTAAAGTTATTAAAGTAAAAGCATCTCATACCTTCAACCCTTCCAATTATCAAAATTAAAAAGTTGGAGCATTTGGTATGTAACAAACATTAACGTTCTACCAACTTAAAAACTTTTTATAACAATCTTTAGTTACAGAGCATCACATAACTTCGCAAACGTAAATTTGCTTATAAACACCACACTCGGGAGCACTTTCTACTAATTATACAACCTCTTATACTCTTTAAGTACGAAGGGTTGCCAACCCGGATTGTAGGAGCGTGATTGTTATTAAAGGTTTTTGGAGAGGAAAACACTCCTGTCGGAAGGTTTATATAACTAACTTTTTTTTGCATAAAATTACAGTACAATATATGTGTTTTATGTGAATTAATTATAGAATCGAATAGAAAATTTTGGTTTTTAATAAAACGATGAAAAGTAGAGTTTGATATTCTGTAGAACTATATTAAATAGACTGGTATTATTGGACTGTTATTGGCTTTAAAAACTTTCATTGTTGCCTCATAGGAAAGTGAATCTTGAAAATAATATAGGTCGTTAAAGAATCGAGCCCCAATGTTAGAAACATATGAGGTAACAAAACCACCAGTAGATTTCTCCAATATAAAAGATATTACCAATAAACCCATTGAAGGGATGAGCAATTTGATGAAATTATTATACCGAAGCAACATTAACTTAAATAATTACTCCAGAATGATGCGGCAAAATACTTAAGATTGATCTTCAGTTTATTTTTTAATTTTTTCCGACT
This sequence comes from Galerucella calmariensis, assembly GCA_910591675.1. Taxonomy (NCBI): domain Eukaryota; kingdom Metazoa; phylum Arthropoda; class Insecta; order Coleoptera; family Chrysomelidae; genus Galerucella; species Galerucella calmariensis. The sequence continues at coordinate 283,613 of CAJUYG010000114.1, read as the reverse complement.
ATTCGAACCTGCTTCCGAACTGCTCCCCAAGTTTATTGTTTGACTGTTTAAATGGGAAAACTGTTTGTATAGTTATGATTCTGTAATTTGCATAAGTAAAAACCTTTCTATAAAATTGTTTTGTTCTGACAATATTTTCTATGTAATAGCTGAGTTCGGAATGGTAATTGGTCAGAGAAAATATAGTACACACTATTATTGCGTTCGGTAATACTTCGGGCTATGAATGGTGTAAACATGGTGGGACACCGTTTACTCGGTACAAAATGGTGGTGTATTAGGTGTTACACACTGATCACTCCATCCTCACACCATCAGTACGTGACTAAACTCTGCACTACACGAACACTACACTATCACCGCACCAAAAATCCATTCTGAACCCATCTTATACATAGACACTGAGTCAGAATATTTGTCTCTGGCTCTATGGGCTCTAGTTTGTGCTCTCATGAATCGTTTTATGAAAGGGAACCGTACATAAACCAGTTATTGTTGATGTTCGGTAACAGAGGTTATCAGTCTGCACAAAGGATTGGTGTGTCTTTTTCTTTCATTTCCTATTTTTTCTATCCTGGATTTCTGTTCCCCAGTTGACTATCTACAAAGTTTTTATGCAATCATTAATCTATTCCTTCCATCTATATAATCTTATGCTGTTATCTTATGATTTTGTTCTCGCTTAGGTCGTTGAGATTTCCTAAAAATTTCCAAGTTGATTTTTCAGAAAAATATCAATTCAATAAAAATAATCGATAAATATACAATATTATCTTTATCTTCGCAACTATTTGCATTGCTTTCTCTTCCTCAGACGTTCCGGTTAATAAATAATTTACATAAATAGTAATTATTTTGTTGGAAATAGCTTAACAATATTCCAAGCGCTTTTACATTATGAACATTTCGGTTTTATCCTTTTAGATAAAAACTGTTGTCGAATGTTGCGCAAATTACGGTAGTGAAACGAATTTATCCCTTGCCACAAGCTAACAAATTTTCTTTTCTAATTTACACGATCGACAACAAATTATCCAAAAAGCTGAAAACGATATGTCGCAGAATAGCGGCGAACAAGCGACGGTAAACGGGTGACAATGTGCTTCTTTTACATAAACAATGACCTCTGCGGGCTACACAATCAGGCCAGTCTCATTAGCATAGATTTGCATCGTGCCAATATGGTTGCCGTCGACCCTCTCTCTCCCGCCGCACCCTAATTCATTGCTTGTTTCTGAACGGATATACTACGGTCCGTACAATGCTTACTAAGCCACATTCTTTACTTTATGGACCAATTCGTCCTGGAAAAGGATGATGGTGCGGGCAAGGATGGAATTTCTCAATGGGGAAGATTTTATATATGAGGCAACTTAATATTGGATGTTTGGCGAAATATTTTCTGCCACAAAATGCGGAACAAACAAATCTATTTCGTTTCGTACTTCGTTGTTTGCTAATACAGAGTGGCCCAAAAGTCTGGAAACGGCCAGTTATCTCTAGTCCTAATTGTACCAAATTTGAGGTACACCTATTTTGGGATACGTAGATTCCAGATTTGATATTTGCAATGCTGCCAGATTTGCTGTTTCTTTTATATTATTAGTAACTTTGGTTTTGGTTTTTCAAATTCATCACCCTGTGTATTCAGTCATTATTGGAATCTCCTATTCAATACGAGCTCAATCATATGTAATACTTACGATTTTATTTAGAATAGAAGGTCTTAATTACATAAAACAGTTGAAACAACGTAAATTTGCGTTATATTTCCCCTGTGAGCCCCCTAACAAAAAATTCTGTGTGCCACTGAACTCTTCAATATTATATCTATCAAAAGTTTTCATAACGTTTTTTTATATTTTTCTTAATTAAGAAACTATAGTACCTTGTAGTTTTCGATAGTTTCCAATAATCCCTGTATCTTTCAACTGCAGGAAGTTACTAAAGATTTAATTGGGCTATCGTTACTTTAACAAAAAAAGAAGTCGTAACATTTTAACTACTTTTCTTCTATCTCTTCTAGTTTACGAGATACCCTGCAAAACACACCAATTTGGGACACCCTGTACTGTTACTAATTGTATAAGATAAACGGAAAATCTGGCAACATTGCAAATATCAAATATGGAATCTCCGTATCCTAAAATAGGTGAACACCAAATTTTGTACAATTGCGACCAGCAATTTACAATTGGCCGTTTCCAGACTTTTGGGCCACTCTGTATGTGTAAAATGGAATCTCAGAACATTTATTTAAATCCAATGCTCTCTAATTTACTCGTGAACATTTTTCCATTGGCGTTTATAGAAATGCATTTTCTTTTCTTTCAATATGTTTACTATCGATGCATGGCTCTAACATTGTATTTTGCGTATATTCGATTTTTTTATCAATATGTGCAGTAACCGTAATATTGAATTTATTCCGTTTGGCTTTCACACACTGTATTATACATCACCAAAAATACAGTGCTTCAAACTCGCAAAACAATTTATATAACCACATAATCAAAAGTTTAAAATTCCAGTTGACTTTCTTTCCATGTCTCGGAGAAGATAAATCGTTATTTACATTTGTATAGCTTTATTATATACACTCGGACGTAATAGAAGATAAACGGAGAAGCATTATAAAAATGAAAAAAATGAAAAATGGATGTCAAAGAAAGAGCCGATTTAATAAATATACTGTTGCGACAACGGAGGGTGGCCTGAGAAATATACGGAGAATTTTTTTAGGGCTGTTATCCAATAGTTTTTTTATATTGCTTGTAAGGGACTGAATCCAATTTTAAGATAGCTGCACCATTGAATTGAATGAATTATAATGTAAAATTAAAATATCCTAGCCTAGAAAAATTCAATGAGCTAGGCGAGAACAACGTAGTCACGTTTTTGTGGATTCTAGAAAACACTGGAATAGGAGGAATTGAAACAGCAGATGAACTAGCAAAGAGTGGGACTGAAACACCAATTTGGGGGTCGGAACCCTTTTGAAATAGGCAAAGCCGTAAAAGAGTTCTGACCACTGGAAGGTCTAGTTGGGCTTTGGACAATCAAATATACTTTTGGGTGACTACAACCTATTGAAAATAAATGAATGCCCAAGTCAAAATAAAACTGCTTTAGGAGTTTCAACAGGGATCCTAACGGAACATTGTCGCCTGAATGGGCACTTGAAAAAGCTCAACCTAGTGGAGGAAGGAGAATGTAGATTCTGTGACATGGAAGAAGAAATCTCCATACACATACTTGTGAATTGCACGGTGTATTTTGTTGTTTAGCTTTTTTGAAATAAAACTGTCGCATGTATTAAATTGTATGAAGAATACACGTTATTTTATTTAACTAGAACTAACAAAATTAAGTACATGGATTTGGTGAAATTATTGGAATATAAATTATAGTCGCTTTTATAGTCTGTATTGTTGGAGTTCTTTTATGCAAGTGCTTTTTAGAAAACCACTTGTTTTTCGGTGGACGTTGAAGGCCTGCAGTCAGTCGCCAGCGAAGGGTTGGGGGGCTGGAAAACTGTTAGAAGCTTTGACGGCGTTGCCAGAGTTCCGTTTTTGTCACTGAATTAGAATTTAGAATTGGCAGTAGCACACGGCAATTCAGAATCCTAGAGCACAACACCTTTGAGATTAGTGGATAGGAGAGGGACATCCACCTAATTTAATGTCTGCAGACTTCCTTAAATTCCTTCTGGAAATAGGCCTTAAGGAGCTCGGAAACATTCCCCGGGATTTAATAGAAGTATAACTTTTAGGTTTCAGTGAATCTGAGTTGTTCCATAGAAGTATGGAATAGAAGTATGAGAAAGACTATGGTTCATATGGACGAAGTTTGAGCATTTTTATACAGAGCAGGACTGGTCTGAAATCAAAATGTTTCAATTTCAAAATTATATGATTTTTCAGGCACATAACAAAAATGTATCGTGACGATGGACCAAACTGCTTTATTTAAAATGATATACAATTTTGAAAAACACTTCGTAAATGAGAAATTATTTGATACCAAAATGTTTCAATTTTCACTAAATACTTTGTTGTGGGACAATCTGTATATAAGATATAATTAAACAATAAAGAAAATGCATACTAAGCCTTGATTAAAAATGAGTGTAAAGGCTTTTATTATTTATACCTGAAATTAGATTATGAGATCTCCGAACCACATCAAAGTTGTTTAGTGGGACTCTATTAAAATTCATGGTCCCACGACCGTTCTTCTCTCCCACGTTTTATATTGTAATTAAGATTCAACTTCACTCTTTACATTCAAACCTCAAAAGGTATAGAGAAGAAGATGCTAATGCCATTTTCATCCCGTCTTGTCATCATCCGACAGAGGACTTGCCATATATTTGTCATGATGTTATATTCCGAATTAAAAATTTTCAACGCGTATGAACTTAGAACGTCTGAGTCACTTCAACGCCCTGATTATAAAGTATGATGCTCCAACTCTATAGCAGACATGAATGTATAATTTAGGAAAACTTATCCGTAAGACAAGAAACTGCCAGAGTAATATATTACAAACATACACTGAAATCCCCCACTCAAATTTTAGTTCTTTATAGGGAACATAAAACTTGGCGGGGTATTAAAGGGCTTTGGTAGCGTACAGGAGGAGGCCTGAACTTTCCAACGCCATAGGCGGTTCATACATTCATTTACGAGCATTAAAATTGCAAAGCGTGATGGGAATTGCTTCGTAAGTTGTTCAATATTTTATATTGATTATAATGCAGTTTAAACCCACAATAAATTCCGACCATTACCAATATATGTTTTATTAATTAGAACAATGTTATTAATTATACGTGTATTTTATGAAAATCGCTTTTTCTATTAACCCGTTAGAGCAATTGAAAATGTTTTTGACAGATTGACAGGTACTGAGATATAGGCTACCTCAAATTGAAACACCACTTTTCCATAAGAAAATATTGAAATTTCATTACAGAACATTATAATATAAAATAAGTTAAACAAGTTTGGAAAGTTCTGAGTTCTGAGTTCTGAGTGCACATCTTCTTCGTTTGTTTTGTGTTGTTTGTTGAACTGAATGGTCTAAATCATCAAACCGTATATTATCCGAAACTCGCGGATCTGAAGAGTCCAATGAAGAAGCTTGTCGACCAGGGACCCTATTCTCAAACCGTGACATATTTTGTCGCATGCGAGAAATCCTCTTTGTCGAATAAAATCTGAATATTCTTATTCTCAAATGTCGCCTTCGCAAATTTTTGATAGACAAATTGTAGAATGGTCAAAGGCAGTCGACAATTTATGTCGAATGCGAGAATTTCATTACTTGCGAAATTTATAGGTTAACGTTATACATGTCAAAAGTGAAAACACTCAAAAAATTGTTTAATACTTTTGTTAGATTCAGATTAGTTTCAGAAATCTTTGTAGAGATAAAATGGCAGCTTTATTAATTGCTATTGAAAATTTAGGAAATCAAAAAATGTATCAGCGGCCTCGAGAGAGACGAGGAATATATAGAAGCGCTTTTACATTTTTATCTGACAGAAAGTTTATCAAAACTTTCAGATTAACTAAAGAATTAGCTAGAGAGCTAATCATTATTCTAGAACCCTTACTAGAACAAGGGAATCGTGCAAGTGCATTATCTCTTGAAAATTTTCCAGATAAAAAAGGCTCATTTTCTTTTTCTTGCATTAAATTTATCAATGTTCGTTTTTGGTTTTGGGTGCAATAATTTTTTTTGGTTTCACTTTCCATGTTTATCTTGTTATTCTTGTTCTACATTCGAGTAAGTATTACAAATCATTAATGTCATTACAGATTATATAACTACTACTGTCATTTCAATATTTTACAACTTTACAAGAGAAGTGGCATGGAACATGATATAATATCGAAATTTCGGTGTTGCCAGTTCATGTTATTCGACAAAATTTATCTCATGCGACTTAGATGTCGAACCCATTTGAGAATGCCAGATGCCAATGCTGTGCGACAATTTCTATCGACATATGTCGAATACGACAAATGTCATTCGACATTCGAGAATAGGTCCCCAAATCCTTTCGGCAAAATTTTTTCAAATTATGGTCACTACCTCTCTTTTCCACTCTAACTGTGAAACATTTTCCTCTCGAGATCAATTGTATAGTATCCAAGAGTTTTGAAGAGCAATATCGAAAGTACAAGTTAGCAATGGCCAACACCATTTCTTACGTCGAATACCGATCCGATAGCTTACAAGGTTTTGGTCCATCTGATTAGTCCCTCTCGTGAGCATTATATTTCGCAATAAGTTTTGATCGTGGAGCTATTGAATTTTTTGTTGTTGTTTTGAGGAACCTTTTAACTTGTCCAATTTCTTGAGCACCATGCGAAGTAGATACCATAGTTATCACTGAATTATCTATCCATTACTATAAAATATCAAATGATGAAAAAAACTTGGCTTATTACCCGTCATCGTTCTCGTCTGCTGAGTTCTCATCTGTGTCTACGTCTACGTCTACGTCTACGTCTACGTCAATGTAACTATCGCCAATCAAACTTATCACCAAAACAAGCTCCTCCGCTAGTGAAAAACCATGTTTGTAATTATTTGAAATCACTTAGTGCAAACGCATAGTGATACCGTATGGTAACAGACAATTTTGGATGAATTTTATTCATTAATGGGTTTATCGTTGAGACCAGTTATGCCAGAGCTACAATGACAAAAGAGGTCGATTCTAGGACCAGATAAGATACCAAATACCAGGCAAGACATGAAAAGAATAAAATGGTGTTTAATTAAAGAAGGAAAGGAAAGAAGGAAATATAATAGGATGGTTAAAGGCACTGACGCTTCAATGTACAGGACATGAAAAATGATCAGACTGGATCCCAAGATATTTTACAAAAAACCCGCAGAAAATATGTGGTATCTTATAAAGCAAGACGCAAAATAAAAACAAATTAAGGAATGGTGCATATAAGGATAGGAGCGAGTGAAAATGGATACAAAGAATAGTCAGGACTGACAACAAGGCCATTTTGATACCTTTTCCACCTACGGTAGAACCAAACAGTTTAAAAAGTTCACAGCAAACAACTTTTTTGACAGAATCTTAGATATCCTCATATTGTTTGGTGGAATAGATTAAAACATGCGAGTAACCTGTGGAGAGAAACTGATTACCAAAAAAAAAAATTGGTGTGGGAACTAGCGGAAACAAATGAAAATCTTGGTCAGAGTAGAGGAAAGGTGTAAGAACGCTATTCAAAGAGCGGTAGAGAAACTGGAAAACCTATCAATATACTGAAATCAGCAGGAAATCCTATTATTA
>CAJUYG010000114.1:240288-275883 GCA_910591675.1 Galerucella calmariensis | reverse complement strand
TGGAAAACCTATCAATATACTGAAATCAGCAGGAAATCCTATTATTAATATTGAGAGAACGTAATGCTATATTTCTAAGAACCAGGTCACACTGGTTGTAAGATTGGTAAAGAAGCTAGAGCACCTGCTCGAGAACAAGCGCGATGTGTACCAATTAATCCAGAAGATAGTAGATCAAAACGCAGATAATGAGACCAAAGGGTTTATTGAAGAACCGCATGTGTTATCATTCAGGATTATAGTTATATTCCTGATGGAATATTGCAAACTCAATAAGCACATGAACAAAATAGGACTGGTAGACACAATATTCAGTGGAATGAATGGATTCTAATACCTGCAAAGGACAAAAGATTATTTTTTATTTTTTTATTCTGTTATTTAACGTCGTTCTATTTCTGAGAATTTTGGCGAACCCACTAGTGTTCCAACCAGTGGTAGCGTTCTTCAACGAGCTCAACATCCATGGACTCGGGACCTCGGTTTTACGTCTCCTCCGAAAGACGGCATATCTACATTACACTCGTGCTCATTGGTATGATGCCTGCGAGCTGTGATATGCTACTCACCCTAGTAGTCTAAAGTGTTTCGCTGCAGGCTGTACGGGCCCTATACGATGGTTTTCCCTGTCATGGTAACCCATCCAAGTACTAACCATGTCCGACCTTGCTTGGCTGTAATTATCGCATCAAACGCGTTCCACTACAGTGCTGGGTCGTCGCCTTGTCTCTACAATTATGAAGGAACTGAAGTACGCAGTACGTTATAGCTATATACTAAAAAAAATGGTACAATCATTAGAAAGAGACGTTTACGTAGTCTGATTTGCGTAAAACCGGCTGGAGTTTGAGTTTATCAAATGTCAAGTGGTCAAAAATGCAAATCATATACGTTGACCCTATTTTGACCACATATAATAAACGAAAAAGAGGATGACTGCGTAACAAAAATATTTCTTAGTTTTGAATAAACTTTGTAGTATTAAATTGCAATACAAAAAGTTTTACAGGAAAAATACGTAAGTTGGAAACCTAAAATAATTTTGGATGTAATATTTTTTGTCAGTGATAATTTACAATATAAAAAAGTTTACGGTAAGCGTGAGTTTTAATTTTCAAATGATTTTGACCTTATAAAAAATGGCATTCACCTCGCCACTGCGGAATTCCAAAGGCGATGTCACAGGGTAAAACGTCGACGCTCTAGAGGAACGCTGCGCCACCGTGTCCTCTAATTATAATGTACTGACGTAATTATAAGACGCGTTACGTGTCTGGATCTCGGGTTATTATAGGAGATGATTAATACTGCAATTATACACTCGTCCCTTGGTTCCTCCTCCTTCGTTCTCTTTTTCTTTGCTGCTATCGGATCGAGCCCCGTGATTCTTTGTTGATCGCAACCGACTCAGATTTATTGAAGGAGATTTTCCCTGTCCACATTTTCTACACTGATCTCTTCTCTAAAACTTCAATACTGTTTGGAAGTGCTTTTGTAGGGCCAGCGTTATAGGCATGATAAGGAACGAACTTTCAATAATAGTTCGACTATGGTGATTTTAAACTTTCTCGCCGCGTTCGACGGAATTCTGGAAAAGTGGGAACTAGTTGGAAAAGTTCGAGTTTATATGGGTGACGAGTATTATCCGGAGTGTAATGTAATTCCTATTGTATTTTCGAATAACTTTAAAGGCATTTCAGGATAATCAGTTTTCTCTCCCCTTTCATGGAGTTTCTGATAATTTTCACACGCACAAGGTGGTCGTTGAACCAAAAGAAAACATTTTTAATGGAATAGGGCTGAATTTGAAAATTGAATTTTTGTGGGTGGTTGAGTTTATAATGTAATGAGAATTAAAAAATTGTTTTTTTTATGCACACAAATACTGCGTTCCATTTTCAGAGTGTTTCAAGAATCCCACATAATTCTGAAAGCGTCACTTTTATGAAAAAAAAGCACAGAGTGGCATAAATTTTGGTTTCCAGTAGTAGGATTCTGTGTCATGTTGATATCAACAGTCGCAACAAAACGACACTATTCGTATTCCGTGTGCCATACCATATGACTATTTGTCGTTTTATAACGACAAACAGACATTGACACCCTCGCATATAAACGATACCACTCGATATCTTGACATAGAGACAAACACATGTCGCTTTGCATTACGGTAGGAAAGAGGGAAAGAAATAGAAAATTTGTTGAAACTTTTTAACGTCTTGTCAATTGTCGTTGATAGAATAATATTATATTTTAAAAATAACTTCCAGTAGCAAAAAACTGCAAGCTGGCGAAAAATTTTATTACCACTGGAATGGCAACTGGATTATTAGGTTGCATCAATTGCTGCATGATTGAATTAAAAACAAACCGTGCTAAATTTTTGTTCAATCTATATAGGCATATAAATTCTTCCTCAGTGGTGTCATGGAAAGGATCACTGCGATCTCTCAAATGTCGCCGTTCTAAATTTATAGTACGCATTTGCTGCAATCTTTCTTCCTCTTGTAGAACGAGAATGTTTAAATTATTAATTGGAAACATTACAATATAACTATATTATCTGTAAATATAAGAATACAACCACAACACAGCCCCACGTCACCCCACTGGGGTGACAAAACAATTTTTGTTAAGTTGATGCTGCACGAATCTATGTACCTTAAACGGCGACAATATATCGGATGAATACAAATTATCCTATAGGCTAATTTTTACAGTTCACTTGAAACAACCAATTATAATTGAGTATATAAATTTTTGCACACTCGCCTAAACTCTTACCAACGTTAAATAAATGGAAAGCGAGACGAATTTTTAGGATGAGTAATATTTTTACGAATCTTTCCGAAGGTAAAGCGATAGTGACACAGAATACCAAAATAGCTTGATGTGGTAACGACATGTCGACATCAGTTGTCGCTATCGACATGTTGATATTAACATGACACAGAATCCCACTGCAGATATCCCCATAAAAAAGTTTAGGGAGGTTAAATCGAGTGACCTAGTTGCCCATTCCAACGTTGGGACTCTACCTGTCCATCAAGCAGGAAATTATTCGTTTGAAAACCGTGATTTCGGGGTGCTCCATCTTGTAACGCAAACAAAGCATATGACATGGTATCATCGTTTTCTAGTATTCATGTTATTTCGGGATCATTAGTTTATATATATGTATTTGTAGATAAGAGTCACCATTTAAGTTTCCCTTAATAAGATATGGTCACTAAAGTTGCCACACCAGGCTTTCAATTTCTGTAGTGTTTGACTATGAAACAAGGTGTGGGTCATTTTATGTCCAATATCTCCAATAGAGGAGTTAAGTCTAAGGTCAGTGTGGCCAACAAAAGTGGTTTTTTCTGACAAGAATGACAGTTAAGGTCTACCCTTCAAAACTTTTTTTTTGCATGTTTTTTATCATTGCGAACATCTACATATATTAATTTATTAAAATTATGAATACATCCTCGAAGCGTATATCTTGAAATTTAAAATGACTTTTTAGCTGAATACTCAACATATTGGTGAAATGGTGACTTGCCAAGAGTTCCTAGAATTATTGGCCACCGATATGTTGAGTATTCAGCTGAAAAGTCATTTTGAATTTCAAGATATACGCTTCGGGGGTGTATCGTGCCACAAAGCTGGAGTATCGTGCAGTCGCTTCTTGTAGCTCTTGGACTAATTCAATTTGTCTTCATGTGAAATTTTGAAAACATTGGTGCGAGAAACACCCACTGCACTAGACATTTGTTATAGTGACCGTTCTTTTTCTAACGTAAGTTGTCCTAAAACGGCAATTTCCATAGCCTCGTTGTTAAATATTTGTTGTGGTTGGTATTTTTTATTGGGTGGCATTTCTTACGGGATGAGCAGCATTAAACTGTCGAGCTGTGGCTCTTGCAGATTTATTATTTCCGTAGTATAATCCTTCAATTTCAATTCTTGCAGACTATAAATTATTTTCATGAAAACTAAGCTACGTACTTGACACATTATTTAAAAAACGTCAAACTCCGGTTTTTCCGTCGTTGTGTTTTTGTCTCCAAAAAAACTTTTTTTTTTTTAAGAAACAACAAACAAGACCAGTTTGAAATAAACTAAAAATCCCTTATCATTTCATACCAAATAAACTTTACCAAAACACGTTTTTCTCTCGTAGAATAAGCGAGAAAATGTATATTCGAAACTCGAAAACTAATACTTGAAACTTATTCAGGATTTCATAACGAGAACCTCTAGAAATGTAGTAGTAAGTTCGTGCAAGAATCGATAAGGAGCAGCCAGATTTCTAGGTTTCGGAAAATTCTTTTGTTAGGAATTGATTCGTATGCATCAAGTGAATCAAATCCGGGAGACTGGATAGAAAAATGTATCATTGTTAAGTTCTCAAAAACAAAAAAAGTTAGCCGATCTTTTTATAATAGATTTTTATTATCCGTCAAGAGTTATTAACTGAGGTATATTTGAAATTCAAGGGTAAATGAGAAAAGGAGCTTCTGTACAGTTTTTTAAGATTATGTATTGATAGCAGAAAGCTTGACTTTACTTGGAAAAATTTGAATGAAACTTCTTTAAATATGATCATTTAAATAAAAGACGCTTACAACCCATTTGCAACAACCCACGTAACGTGTCGCCTCGTCATGCCACGCCACGCAAGGCCATGTCACCCACCGCAACCTCTACTCGGTCAGGATATCCAGACTTGAACACACGTTTGTGTCGGTTATACAGCCACTGTGCGGCCGTTCCACTAGTATCAAGAACAACTTATCGAAAAGCACGGCAGTATAAATATATACAGGGTGTCACAGAATAACTATTCCTAATATTCAGAAATGGTAGAGGGCACTTGGACATTTTGAATTGATAAAGTGTCCGGAAATAAACTAAAAAACTTTAAAAACAATTACATCAGGAGAGAATAGTTCCTTACTAAATTGGAGCAAATAAGTTGAGAAAAATTTTGTTAGAAATAATACTGCGTCAAACTTGATGAAAATTGTTTGAAGTTACGACCACCATTTTCGATTCACAAGTTATAACCATGTGTTATCAACTGTAGAATTCTTCGAAAAAACTGGATGTTCACGAATATCATCAAACGCCAGAAGAATTCGAGCCACTAACTCTTCTTCTGTATTAATAGGTGTCGCATAAACCAGTGATTTAAAATGAAGCTATGTCTGGTGAACGTGCAGGCCAAGAAGCCCGTTCATCTATTTGGAAATTGTGCATTTAGATAATTTCGGCAATTTAATCCAAAGTGTGCTGGTGCACCATCATGCTGGGAAACAATATTTCTTCGGATATTAAGTGGAACATCTTCAAGCAATTCTGGTAGTAAAATCCTGTACTCATGATCATCTAACCGTGCAGGCAGTAAATATGTGGTCACACTACAAAACTGTCAACAATCCCAGCCCAAATATTAACTGAAAACTTTTACTGATGATGTAACCTGTCAATGGCGTGAGGATTTTATGTAAGTTTAATCAGCTGGAATAAACGGTTGCACCGAATCCGAATGATTGTAGAATTCCTTCAATACCCTCCATACAGAGGTGTGAAGAATTTCCGAACACTGGTTTATTAATAAAAGCTCAAGTTCACATTTACTTTGTAAATTTAGGTTTAATCAACTTTTTCCAGCTTTTACCTTATGAATTTTTGGAGATAAACAAAACACCAAGCAAATCTTTTCGGGTTTACTTAATAGCTTCGGGTAATTTTATACTGAACAGTTGGAAATATCAAATATGTCCTCATTTGAAACTCAATTATATTTTATGACGTATTACGTACGTAATAGAGCATGAAACGTGACAAGCAGTCGCTGAAATAGCTATAAATTTTATTGAAAAATTAACGTTGTAAATAAACTGAACTGTCTGAAAAACATGTAGGAACGTTTTTATTATTTCGAGTAATGGATAAATACAACCGTCAAACACATTTTGTGGCGAAGAAAAATTGAATTTTAATTTTTTAACCCAAAAACTAATTTTTTCCACATTAGTTGTGAAGTTGACAATTATTGCTCCTTCTAGCCAACAGAGAAGTTAAATTTCTCTATTAGTGGTTAATAATTTTACTATTTATTAGCCCATGTCAATAATGGACAAATTCAAATATATTGAGAATTCCGGGATAGTAGTTTTACAATAACTTGTGCAACATAATTTTGTATACCCAGGAGATTGTCTTCAACATATTTGCTGCTTGAAATTGCATATCAAGATAAAAAAATTATTTATTTGAATAAAAATGCCATTAGTTTAAAATTTGCGCTCAACCAAAAAAGACAGATGACATAACGAGTTCGTTCATAATATAATATTGAAAACTGACAGTGTACTTGTCAGTCAGAAGACGGGGTAAATGCTTCTCGAGGTGCGTTTGTGAATTATTTTTAATTTTTGTCTTAAATTTGGCTAGTGGTGGAAAACTTGTATATACACCAACATTTATAAACCTCCTTATTCGGTCGGGGCAAGGCCCCTCGCGAAAAAATCTTGGTGCTCGGTCAATAATAATAGTCTCCACCACCTGGGTGTATAATATTCTATTTCCGTAATATCTTATAGATAATAACCTTTCAAGTCGGACATCTGGATCTCGTCATTATCACTGTTTCATTCGGCAACCATATGACATTGGTGCAGTCTATATTCATTTCCTTTATTCACGTCCGAAAGTGCGTACTTGCTGATTCTGCCTCCCAACAGTAGCAAGTACCTACTTCCGGCCGTGAATGAAGATAAATAGTATGCACCACACGGGCAGGGCAGAAAGTTTGAGAGCCATGAACTGCGCGCCATGATCCGCCATGATCAAAGTTTTTGCCTTCGTAGTTTAATATACTATTTATTTTCTTTAACCAATAAATACTTCGAGTTGTTCAATATTTTCTTAATTTCACTGGTCCAGTATTGCTTTTAGGGTTTCTTAATGCAGTCTCTTCTATTTTGTCATGTATTGGTAACTGAACTTCAGCTAACAGTTTGCTTAAAATTATGAAAAATGTTCCAGAAAAACTAATTTTTATATAATTTTCACATTATTCTGGGTATATATCGTCGGAAGAACCTAAATCAGTTCGTATAATAACTTATCTAGTTGTTATCCTATTGGAAGTTGTTCGAACTACTGTGACTGAATTATAACAAGATAGCAATCAGATGAGTTTGTATAAACTCAATGCAAGCGCCATCAACATCTGTGCACTTTCTAATCACTTATTCATTCCGGCTTGCTCGGAATCCTACAATTAAATTTTCCCCAAAAGACAATATCCTTATATTAGGTAATACATTTCTCTCTTGCCGGAATTCTCTCATTATCTCTCCACGTGAAAGATGAACTCGCTAGGAATTCAAATCGAATTTTGGAATTAATGAGCCGTTCTGTCTTCCTCATTTTTCGCCAAATTAGATACAATGGTAGTTTATAGAACTTCATGATTAGTTGGTTGTCATCACTTTCTTTTGATTTGATTTTTATTTGACAAAATTGTATAATTCTATTATTTTCTTAGAGTGAAATGATGTTTCGTCTACTACAGTTGTAGGAACTCACACCACACGCTACAAGGCTTTTCAATGTGCCGGAAATATACAATTTAAAATTGTTTATATATAAAACTTTGGACACTCGATATAGTGTAAACATTACTGCTTTTTTAACGCCTCAAAATTTTGTTTCTGCTGATTGGAGTAACCCCAAAGATAATCGTTTCTTTATGATATTTTGCATATTGACTGTTCAATCGGTTATTCCGATATCCTCAAGAGATATACTGAGATCTTTTGTTTTTGTATTGGAGAGCAACGGAACGAGCTATTTTCGAAGAGCGCTTGAGTGATTTCCAATAAATATAAGATTGGTCTGGTCGTACACAGCTGCTACGTTGCAAATTATGTCACTTGATAGTCAAAATAATCAATATCGAATGCAATTTTGTTGGAATTTATTCAAACTAAACATTAGAAATGAGCACAATACTTTTCTTTACTGATTTTATTAGAAGCAAAAAAATGATGAATTAATATATTTCTTTGTGATTGTTCGAAAGCCAATGGCGCTCTGTAGTGGAATGAAGCAGATGCTCTAACACGACCAATGACAATACAATAATAAATATGTTTGTTCCAATACTTTGACCAAAATCATCAGGATTGGTGATTATTTTATTATATGATATAACTTCCGACCTCTATCTCATAATTACCATGCGCTTTGGAGTATTTAGAGGACGATCATTCCATTTTTTTTCGCCTTATTCAATATTTAAGCCAAATCTTGTATTTTTTTTTTATTAAAATGAAACAAAAAATGTATCCAATGATGAGATTTTCCTTGTGTCCTGAATTAAGTAGCAATATTATTCGAACAAATCTACTCGGGCAAAACAAATAGCCATATTTCACTGTCCGAATTGGTAGTAGTCTCTTCCCAGTCAGAAACCTATTCGTATACGGAGGAAAGCCAAATGAATAATTGAGAAGTTTGTGTTGCAAGCGATAAGGAAAACACAATAAGGCATGTAGAAAAATGAAATATTCAGATCATCCTTGTACAGCAATTGCGCCTAAGGCGGCGCTTAATCAAATATTCAACACCTACTTGCAGTACACAATTTCTATTCGAGAGACTTATAAAAATGAATGGATTTTACACGCACACTTTCCTTACTTTTTCCGGAAACTGTTCCTCTGCGTCACATTCGGGGAAATGTAAACATGAAATTGTATCCCGGAATCCTTTTAAATGCAAAGCGTTCCTTTTTTACGATTTCTTGTCGAATTTCGTGTTGTATTAGGTGATATTCTTTTATTGTGGGACTTTTCCCACGCGGCATACCGCGCTGGAAAGAGAGGTTAGTATCTCTCCTTACTATTCGTTACAAACTGTATTACTATGCTCTGTGATTTTCGAACACCTATTACAAATATACAGGGTGATTCATTAAGAATGTCCAATCTCTGAACTGTAGATTCTAGACCTCAAAATATGATGATTCTGCTCAACATGCCTTATGCAAATATTGCCTAGTTTCCGAGATACGGGGTGTTCAAAGTTTACATTTAAATTTTGATTTTCGCAATAACTTTTTATGTTTTCACAATTTCTCTTTGAAATATTGGCAATTTTACGTTTTTTGGCATGAGGAATCATAATTTGCACTCTAATTTAACATCGCTAATAGAGGGCGCTAGTTACACTTGTTTGTGTTAATTAAATCAAAGTAAACTTTTTTTGGGCTAAACTTACAAAACTAAAATAATAAGAAAATATTAAAAAGCGTTAAATTCTACAAAAAAAAGTCACTCTTCTTTGATTCGTGTTACTCAATCGGTTATCGAGTTATATACATATTTAAGGAATTTTAAAATTTTTTTATGAAAAAATTAAAGTTTATTGAACTTTTTAGAAGCAAATAACTCGATAACCGATTGAGTTACACGAATCAAAGAAGAGTAACTTTTTTTTGTAGAATTTAACGCTTTTTAATATTTTTCTATTATTTTAGTTGTTAATATAGTCCAAAAAAAGTTTACTTTGATTTAATTAACACAAACAAGTGTAACTAGCGCCCTCTATTAGCAATGTTAAATTAGAGTGCAAATTATGATTCCTCATGCCAAAAAACGTAAAATTGCCAATTTTCGAAGAGAAATTGTGAAAACATAAAAAATTATTGCGAAAATCAAAATTTAAATTTAAACTTTGAACACCCCGTATCTCGGAAACTAGTAATATTTGCATGGGGCATGTTGAGCAGAATCATCATCTTTTGAGGTCTAGAATCTACAGTTCAGAGATTGGACATTCTTAATGAATCACCCTGTATACATATATACCTAAAAATAAGATTTATTCAGAAAAATGAAACTTGAATAAGGCTTCAGCCCAACTAGTTTGAGTTCTCAATCAGGCTACTGTATGCTGCTAGTACACATGTCAAAACTTTTAGATTAGATCTGATGAGGTGGCTGATTGGCCCATTCCAATGGGACCTTTTCATATGTATTGTGATCCTCCATTTAGATCACATTTTCCAGCTCTACTCTTTTTAAGTGTATGTCTCCCCAATATACCTCCACAAAACTTTTTATTTGGAACCAAATGATTTGTCAACAAAAAACATGTGAAATTTTTAATAATTTATTTTCTAACCTAAATCCCATAACAAGTGAATTAATGACAAAGTAATGCTTTATCCAAAAATTGTGTGATCCGTTTCCTAAATCATTCAGTCTTTTTATACATATTTTTCACATATTTGATAGTATTTCGAAATATTTTACCGACAAAATATGAACAAGATTTTACGTTTGACCACAATGGAAGTTATATTTGTTCTATAGGTACGTATGCTGGGACAAAATTCAGTGATTCTTTAAAAGGGAAATATATCTCACTGTCTCACAAACTAGACGAAATTTACCACGTAATTTGGTCGAATGGTTTTATTTCTTTTCTTGATTTACATCTCATTTTTTTGTGTTTGCAATGAGCATCCACTTTATCCTTTTACTTGGAGAAGTGTCTCCGAATACGTTTTCGGGTTTATGTATTTTACACTTCGTTTAATGCTACTTACTCAACAAGGTTCTTAAAGGCGGATGTGAGAAATTTAAAAATACTTTGAAGATAACATTTCCCAAGTGTCTCTATTTACTTGTTTCCCATTTTAATCATCAAGACTTTATTTCGTAAATGAAAGGATAACTTTCTGATATTCCAACTTTTCCCTGTAATCTTTCGAAATTAAGGGACATTTTCCCGTGTCAGGTGTGGCTTGTAAAAAGACTTCCATTCCAACTGTAAAATTTATCATAGGACACGTTCGCGTCCTTCGACCCACCTACTTTAACTTTTTCTTGTGACCATTATAATAAAAACGTTCTTAAGACCCTTCGGGGACATCATAATGTCGCAGGAAGGTCTCATAAGTGCAATACATTTTGTTATTGCTGTGTAAATCACGATTTTCCAGATTATGGGAAATGTACCAGGTTGATAGGTTTACACCCAATAGCACGAGTATGATTCAGTTCATCATCATAAAAACTTCTTTTGTTTCTTGAGGATATTGGTTTCAAGTATACCATAAGATTCAATATTTTTTTATATCGAAAAGAAAATGGAGTGGATCAACTCTGTAAAACTGACCACAAAACAGTAACAACTGGAAATATTTTGTGCTAGCAGATTATCAAAAAAATGAATTATTTATGTCACTTTTTATTGTTCGTATTTACAACAACAAAGAAAACACTTCATTTTGTTGAGTTACTTTGATCCAGGTTCAAGCTTTGGCACCTATGTGTGCCGCACACGTTCCACTACAGTCTTCTAAGGCAACCACGGCAACATCTCTTAAGCTTTCCAAAAGGCAGAATTCTTCTTCAGCAACGTCTTCCAATTCTTCAATAAGCTCACACATTTCGCAGAGGTCGCTGTAAATTTCTTTAAGTACAACAGTTTGTTGGTTTAAGTTGGTATTGGTATTGTTTTCGATACTAGTGACATAGGTTGTTCCGTTTACCAAACATGTAAGTGCAAAATTTTGATCTCCCACCAATACGTCAATTTCAATAACTTTTGAGTCCAAAGCAGTCAATTTATCTTCCAAACCTAACAATGCTTCATTTTGACCTTTGATATCTTTGTAGGCATTTTCTAGAGATACTATGCATGCACAGTAATTTGGATCGATAGCTAAAACAAAGAAAATACTCATTATTTTACTGTTTACCATTTTCCGAAACACCAATTAAAAATAAATCCATAGAAGTTGACTTAAATATGGGGAAAAGTATCGAACATATGACAAATTATTTGTTAGGTACCATCATCGAGGAAGATATAAGATATGAAAATTCATTCTTGTTTTTTTTTTGTTTCATTTATTCAACCGTTGTCAAGGCAATCCGTTCTTCAAATAAGTTCCATTTAGTCGAATAAAGATAATATTTCCTCATATTTGATTTCCTCTAAACAGATTATTTCATAACCCTTAAAGCTTCTTCCGCTATTACCTACTTTATTTATTCATTTTTACTTGAAGTTGAATTGCCAATCATGAGCATTTGTTCCTTTTTGTTATTGAAGTTTAAACAAAAAAAATAGGTAGTCAAGGGGACAGCCGACAGAAGTGAAAGTAGAAAAATTAATTGAACCCATTCAAAATATGTATCGTACGCCCACGATATGCGGTGAGGGTTAGACGGTGACGGTACAAAACTGAAAATATTTAGTGACGGTGACAGGTAACGCGATTAATCGGTGACCCGTGACTTGATTTGATGAATCAGGTTCAAGTTACCTAAAGTTAGGAGATGTCATCAATAATTGATAATAAATTTAGGAAATTCTTTTAAAAATTGCAAAACTTACCTTCAAGGATGACATCGGTAGAGGCAACGTAGGCAATAATGCAAGATAAGGCAATAAAGTACTTCATTATTATTATTAATATTTGTTGTATGAGAGCCGTTCGTTGTCTGTAGATCGAATATTTTTTTCAAAAGTATTTATACAAAAGCTTTGTTTGAAAAGGAGTTTATTTTGTTTTTTAGTTGATTCAGGAATATTATTTGTTCGGAATACATGTTTGCGTATTTTGTGTTAATACCAAAATATTTATTCAGTTATGTGTTACTGTATGGGTTGTTGTGGGAACAAAATGCAATGTTTGCATGGCTAACAATAGATTAGAAAAAATAACAACCAACTTTTATATTTTTTTTTTGAGTGTATCACGTAATTTTAGCTCTGGAGGCTTAAATGCATAACCAAGTATATTTCTACTTTCTTTTCCACAAAAATGTTTTAATAGTTTTCTTATCGTTTCTAGTAGAGGTTATCAATAAAAAGTTTACTTTCGTTTAAAAAGTGACGATAGGTACTCCACTGCTTGAGCATAAGCGGAAAGAAACCCAGAAATCGATACCTTGAAAGGAACGATAGTTAAATTAGATCGCCGCGAAATAAGAAATAAAAAAATAGTTTTAATTTCATCATTAGTTCAATTTTTAGGGTTCCGTAACCATAGGGTAAAAAACGAGCCCTATTACTGAGACATCGCTGCCCGTCCGTCTGTCACCAGGCTGTATCTCATGAACCGTTATTGCTAAACTGGTGACATTTTCACAAATGATATATTTCTGTTGCCGCTATAACAAAAAATACTGAAAACAGAATAAAATGAATATTGAAAAAATCACGTTTTTGGAAATGCATTTGCTTCTTTCTGTTCGATATTGATACGTCAATGGGTAGATGGCTATGTAGCTTAGTTGGCTAAAGCGCCTTTCTAGTAGACGGTAGATAACGACAGGTCATCCTAGTAAATTTTTTTCCAGTTTTTTTTTTAGATATTGAACGCTAAAATTTATTAGGCATGAAAATTTATTGTTCAATAACAGCTTTGCTTCTTATGATTAGTTTAAATATTCTGTCCCTGTACTGATTTAATCTAAATTCTTATTTTCCTAGATAATGGAATAAATAAAATTTTCCTTGGATACTTTTGACCTAGCGAGAGATCGATTATTTTCACTACTTGGAGTGTTCAATCTTCAATTTTAAGGTTATGTGTGAGGTTATTGAAAATGGAAATTAGTGCGATCAATTGCTGCATTTTTTTTCCGTTTATACGAACTTTATTAGTACCAATTAAAACCGAGAGAAAATGAATCGGAAAATCTCGGTGGCCACTCAATTGCTCCCCTTCGACCGATCCACTTTTGGAGAGACTTTGTCCAAGTAGTTTCCAATCAGGACTGTAAAGTGCGGTGGGGCACCATCTTGCTGCAGCCACAAGTCACTTCTGTTTGGAAACAATCGGCTTAATTCGGAGAGAAAAAATTGGACAGAAATTTTCAATATCCCTACCTATTAAGGTTTCTTCCAGATATATGGTCCTATAACCCTATTATATATTATACCTGCCCAAACAAAATTCAGAGAAAAAGTAATTTTTGTAAAAACGTTGGGTTTCTGTTATTTTGTCCCATTAGAATTTCACAAAATTCATCTCATGTATCAGAATCCTCTTCCATTAGTTCTTGCACTCAATTTACTCTAAAGAAATGCCACTACTTCTTTTTACTGTTCTAAGAACTGTTTGATAGCCAACTTCATTGTCTAACGCCACTTGCCGTGAATTGGTGTTGGGTTTCTACAAACGCTAATAGAACATCTAGTTACCGGTTTTCATAAATCGCTTTTCTAATACCTTAGGGGATGTCTTTTACATGACCCGTTTCTCAAACACTATAATTGGTTCTCGGTTGGGATACTTTATTATTGAATAATGTACATACATACTCTGCGTACTTTTTTTATCTCCCCAAACAATTCACATATTGAAATATTAATTCTTTCCCTTTCAGTCATCTCCATGTTAATGGAAAAGACACTATTTCTCCAGATGTGAAAAGTGATTTTGACATATTTTCATTGTCAATTACAATGTTTCCCAGATTTATTGTTGTGTATTAATAAATACATCACAACAATAATCAATAAATTCAGAAATCTTCTCGAGTGTCATTAATACTACTTTTGACAATGAATAAAAACATATTTATATGGTGAATGGATATGGTAATGACCTTCCAATTGTTATATGGCAAGATCCACTTCTTTATTAAAAATTTTTATAGATAACATTATCATGCTCACATAGTATTTATTTGACTTTACCTATTAGAATTGTTAATATTGAATCATATTGGATTTGTAATTCTCTTCTTGGTAATGGATTTCTCGCTACATTTCAACTTTTTTTCAAATCTGTCTTTATTTTTGAGTTGTATGCATAGTATAGTGTATTAGGTATTAGTTTGGTTACTGGTTAAGTGGAAGAGCAATTTCTTGAAGAAATTTGAATATCGTGTAAAATTACCATTTTTTTGTATTTCTTTATTGTTATGAATAGTATGATTGGCCAATAAAAGCATTTATTAATATTAATATCATCATCCCAAGTGTACACCTGCCCAGCCATTGCTGGCAATAGTCCCCTATCCCGACCATGTGTAAACGCAAATGGGATCAGGCACAGCAGTTACTTATCCAGAAATTTACGGACAGTGTGACTGGTATCCAAAATTTCCGCCTTCTGCACATCAATGTATGTGTTTTGTAAAGACCAATTTGGTGAGGCTGTCTTGTGGAGTTTTGGGAATGACTCCCATAGGTGAAACGATAACCGGTACCACGTCTACTTTCTCTGCAAGCCAAATCTGTTCTACCTCGATTGTAAGATCAGTGTATTTTGCATTATTCTCGTTGTATTTGTCTAAAATATTAATGCTATTGGGTACAGCCAGCAACATCCACTGGAAGAACCAAGTTAGCTTTTTTCTCCACAACTACAATATCAGGCCGGTTGATATTTATCTGCTTTCGCGACCAGCTCATGCAATTCAGATGTTTGAGCTTACACAATAGATATTTGTTTGTGATGTAAATTAACTATGTTCACTAAAGCTCTCCCTCCCTCTTTTCTTGGTAGTGTGGTCCTAATAACTGATGATGTTGGGTGGTGACATTTGTGTTTGGTGATCATGATACGCATTGTTTTTAGAATACCTTGCAGTTTTGTTTTTGACCACTCGAGAATTACAAATAACTATGTCAGGACCGGTATGGCTTAGGTGTTAATTGCTTTGGCGAGATCTATTGCGTTCAAATATGATTTCAATAAAGTTGTTACCCTTCGAGTCAACTGGCCTCTTAATTTGGTTTTTGCTTGCTTTCGGTCTAGTAGCTTAGCTTGCTGAAATCCTAGATATTTGTAGGTATCACCATTTTGCATGGCATCCCCTTGGGTAGTAATACATCTCCGTTAAACTTATCATTCAACGATTTTACGCTGGTTTTTTTGCGCAGTGGATGGGAGAGTGGATTTATTGTCATGGAATATCTTCCTACAAAAGGGAATTTCTTTTGTTTTGAGGTATTGACCATTTATTTGTAAATGAAGGTTTCATCGGCAGTGCCTTATCAATAAGTCAAGAAAAGCAAAAAGAGTGGGGTATACTTTGTAAATTTGCAAAACTTTAACAAGGCAGGAATGTAGAACGCTATGAAAAATTTCCTCTTACCTACTATTATAATAATTATTAAATGAAAGCATGAAATTGTTTCTATTTTTTTTATTGTTCAGATTTACAGCAACAGCAGAATATTGAATATATTAGACTAATCTTTTATTATTTAAGCTTTTGCACCTAATTGTCCTTGACAGTTTTCTCCGCGACATTCTTCTAGAGCGACTAGGACAGATTTCTGTATGCTTGTCAAAATACATTTTTGTTGTGTAGCGATTTCCTCCAAGTCTTCGGTATTCTCGCATACCTCGCAAAGGTCATCGTATATTCTCTTGAGATCTATCGTCTGTTCGTTCAAGATGATTATGGTACTGTTTTCTCTCTTGATAAGTGCTTTTAGGTCATCTTGCAAGCTACAAAGTCTATCAGTTTGATTGTTTACAATTGGGTCGATAACATTGTTAATTTTTGAATCCACTTTAATAAATTCACTGTTAATATCCTTTAACGATTGTAGGTGCTGGGTTTCTGTCCTTACTAGGTCTTGCAACGCAGCTCTGCATCCACACGGATCTATTGTGCTACCTAGAAATAAAAAATTAATATCAATTTAGCATATCAAAATATATAAACAGATGATTAGAAATAATTTATAGGTACTAACTTTGAAGATTAATAGCCGTGGCAGAAATGTAGCTAATGATGATGCAAATAAAAAAGTAGCATGTCAAGTACTTCATTGTTGGATTTGTTGAAGTGCTGTCGGTTAACTGTACGTTCCGTTAAATTTTAATTATTATTTATATAAAAATTTTATTTAAGAAGGATTACTTTGTTTGTGTATTCATCTGTTTATTATTGTAACGTACTAATTCTTTTGTTTATTGATACGCTAATCTTTAGGATACAAAACAGTGTGTGTTGTTTCCGCAAAATATGAGCTGGTTAACGAAAATACGAGAGCGGTTTGAGGGAAAAGTGACTTTTCAATAAAAAAGTTACTTTACTGTAAAAGAAAATATTTTTTCCACTACAAGCTGTGATGTTGACAATTATTGCTTTTTCTAGCCAACTGAGAAGTTGAATTTATCTATCAGTGGTTAATAATTTTCTATTATTAACCTGGGTAAATAATGGACAAATTCAAATATTTTGAGAATTCAGGGATAGTAGTTCGACAAAAACCTAATTTTGTATACCCAGGAGATTGTTTTCAACGTATTTGCTGCTTGAAATTACCTATTAAAATAAAATCATTTGAATAAAAATTCCATTAGTTTAAAATTCGCGCTCAACCAAAAATGACTGATGACATAACGAGTACGTTCATAATATATGGAAAACTGACAGTGTACTTGTCAGTCAGACAACGAAATTAACGCCGGTGCGTTTGTGGATTATTTTCAATTTTTGTCTTAAATTTGGATACTAGTGGAAAAAATTGTATATACACCATGGTGTTGCAGACATTTATAAACCTCGCACCTTATTCCGCTCGGATCGAAGGCTATCGCGAAATAATCTTGGTGCTCGGTCAGTAATAATAGTCTTTACTATCTTGTTCACAACATAATATCCTTTTAACACCACAATTCAAACCATCCAAATAGTAATCTTTAGGAAGTTCCGCAAAATACGCGTTTGTCTTTGCAATCACCTCTTCATTTGTTCGAAATCGCTTTCCACCAAGCTATTTTTTTGGGAACAGACATTGATCAGAGGGAGCCAGATTAGGTGAATATGGCTGCTAAGGCAATAAATCGTAACGCAGTTCGGCTAATTTTCCGGCAACAATAGCGGACCAATAGAAAGGCACTTTCGGGGTGGAACAACTCTTTTCTTCAGTCATTTTCTCTTTTTCCTTTCTTGGGAGCACGTTCCTTGGATGAAATTCATTGTTTGGACCATGTTTCATGTTTCTGGGGTATAATAATGTATCCAAGTTTCATGTATTGTGACATATCGATGGAAAAATTCGAGTTTTTAATGCGAGCAAGCTTTTGATCAGCAATAAGTAAGCGCTGCACCCACCTAGCAGATACTTTTTTCATATGTAACCATTCATGCAAAGTATTACATACCCGTTTGGTTGAAATATTTATCTCATTAGCTATCTCATGTACTTTTATTCGACGATCGCTACTTAGGTACAAAGACATGGATTTTATTAATCATTTCTGGAGTAGTTACAGTAAATGACTGTCCAGGACGTTCAGTATTAGCCGTGTTCATATCGGCACTTTTAAAAGAAGAGAACCACTTACAAATCATTCCATGGGACGAAATTCTTTTCTTCATATTGCCCTAACAACGAAAACGTTTTCTTCAAATGGGTATTAAAACTAATATAATCTATCCCTCAGATTTATATACAATTTTGTCAGATGACATCAGAAACATAGCGGAAACTAACAATATCATCATCGTAGTGAAAGTGTTGCCAACCTCTGAAAAGTCACTCTTCCGTCAAACTGCCCTTGTAATATAGATTTTATTCTTCAAGACTAATTTTGATACAGGTATTTCTCTATTGCTTTACAAATATTACGTCTTTTATTCTATTTAACGAAACTGAAAATTAATATTTATCCTATTACTTTTAATTTTTGAATAAGAGATAAGATTATTGTAAACTGAAAAATTTGAAGTATATTTAATTGAATATAATAATGTGGGTTAAGGAGTGACAGGAATAGTTAATACATTAAACTCGATGATAATAATAATATAATTACATTTATTAAATCTGCTGCAGAAAATAATTGCTCAATGCACAAAATTATCAGCAAAACACGAAAATATTGAATCAATTCGAGTTTCTTAGACACCATTTTTGGGGCTTGGGGTATTTTTTGTTTAAAAAAACACCTAGTATTAGTCTAAGATCCGAACCTAGGTCGACCTTCACCGAGCTGATAATAGAATGAAACATATTTTATCATGAACTTAGTATATTAAAAAATATATTAAAGATGGGTTGGCTTAAAGAATCCTGGACAGACTATTTTCAATTATTTTTTAAGAAATTATTTTCAATGAAATACAAATAATTAGAAATTTTTGCGAGGTAAGTGTGCTGTGTAATAATGTTAGAGCTACTGACGGGACTCTCAAGGTGGCGTCACCGGTGCAAATAGGGGGCGCCACGGGTCAGTTTCCCATCTATAAGTAGGTTATCAGCTATAATATACCAAGAACATCGATAAATTTTAATAATTTTGCCATAACCTTCCTCAAGCATGTTGCTTTGAGGTAACAACCCTCCACCATCTATGACAAAATTATTGCAAATTATCAATGTTCTTGGTATATTATAGCTGATAACCTACTTATAGATGGGAAGCTGACTCGTGGAGCCCCCTATTTGTACCGGTGACGCCACCTTGAGAGTCCCATCAGTAGCTCTAACATTATTACACAGTACGCCTTTACCTCGCAAAATTTTCTAATTACTTTGATGTTGCAATATTTTATTAAAAATCATTTTTCAACAAATAATTAAAAATTGTCTGTCCAGGATTTTTTTAGCCAACCCATCTTAAATATATTTTCTTATATACTAAGCTCATGATAAAATATGTTTCATTCTATTATCAGCTCGGTGAAGGACGACCTAGGTTCGGATCTTCTACTATACAGGGTGTCCCAAATAAGAGTGACTGATTTTAAACATAAATTCCCAGCTTATTAATTGCTCCAAAGAGATGGGGTTTTCACTAGTTTTACTAGTTTATCAAAGAGATTTTTTTAAGCTTGGCTGGCATATCATCGCATTAACACAGGGTGTTTTACTAATGTTGGTCAAATTCAAAGGGGAAAATATGTATTTTTTTTAAATGGATCACCCTATAATTTTTGATCTTATTCGAAAGAGCAATCATTCTCCTTTCCAAAAATGTATAGTTTTCTATATTTTGTTTCATTAACAACAAAGATATTCGAAGTTTTATGTAGTAGTACATTTTCAATCAGTAGTTTCGTATGAACGTATTTTGATGTCTAAAATCAACTCATGCTGTGTCCGTTTGACGCATAACAACAAAATCAG
This sequence comes from Galerucella calmariensis, assembly GCA_910591675.1. Lineage (NCBI taxonomy): Eukaryota > Metazoa > Arthropoda > Insecta > Coleoptera > Chrysomelidae > Galerucella > Galerucella calmariensis. The sequence continues at coordinate 255,759 of CAJUYG010000114.1, read as the reverse complement.
CAATTTTGACACTAGTAATTTTGTTAAGTCATATAAGTCGGTTTCGGAATGATCTATACAGTGAGTAAAAAAGCTCAAACTGTAAAAATTTATGCAGAAACGAAATCAATAAACAAGGAGGATATCCAGAAGGAAATTTATGAAAAATCCGCCGTCACTGAATATTATTAAAAAAATGTATGTACAATTTATCGAAACTGGTTGCATTGCACTCTTAAAAAAACCAAGAAATAATGATGGTCTTTTAAACAAGTTGATGTCAATTAATGAAGTGCCACATGATAACGATCATAAAATTTCTATTAGAAAAATTGCTGGAACTTTGGAGCTTAGCAAGAGTGACGTTTAAAGATGTCTAAAAATTTTAAAACTGACTCTATACAAAATTCAGACTTATCAAAAATTGTACGAGTCAGATTATGAAAAACGAGTAATGGTATGTGAGACTTTACTTGACTCATTAAGAAACGAACCCAATTCATTATGAATTATGTCTGATGAAGCAATGTTCCACATTAATGGCATGTGTAACAAACATAATTGTGGAATATGAGGTTCTCAAAAACCAATTTCTTCCAATCAATTTGTTGTTATGCGTCAAACGGCCACAGCATGAGTTGATTTTATGCATCAAAATACGTTCATATGAAACTACTAATTAAAAATGTACTACTACTTGAAACCTCGAATATCTTTGTTGTTATTGGAACAAAAGAAAGAAAACTATACATTTTTGGAAAGGAGAATGATTGCTCTTTCGAATAAGATCAAAAATTATAGGGTGATCCATTTGAAAAAATACATATTTTCCCCTTTGAATTTGACCAACATTAGTAACACCCTGTGTTGATGAGATGAAATGCCAGCCAAGCCTAAAAAAATCTCTTTGATAAACTAGTAAAACTAGTGAAAACCCCATCTCTTTGGAGCAATTAATAAGCTGGGCATTTATGTTTAAAATCAGTCACTCTTATTTGGGACACCCTGTATATTATTTCACCATCTTGTAGAATAATTTCATTCCTTCAAATTATCTATATAATCTACTCTCTAAAATTGATTGTTTTGGCTCTGAATGTGAAGTTAAAAATTATTATTTTTCTGTTAATTTTATGTAATTCATTCTTTACATTAAGAAAACACACTCCTTTTATATTTCAAATTTTTTCTCCACAATATACGTTTACATTTAGACTGGAATTTATTTAGTTTTCTGCGAAGAAATTGTCATTTTAGAAAAGCGTGTAATCACTAGAGGCCAAAGTTTAATATTGTTATAGCCACCTCCAAGAAAAAATACTGTTTACTAAGAAGCAACACTACGTCCCTGGCTATATGCTACGAAGGACATTGAATTACACTTCAAATTTAAACGAGGTTTGTATATCTGCAAGATATAACCAACCATTTTAGTTTGCAATTATAAAGGAGAACATCACAATGAAAATATAAAACTAATTATATTACTTTAACAAAAGTTAATTGATTCTTTGCTACCAGCCTTTCTTCATAAATCTTTTTCCAAAAATGGACACAGACCTGTATTTTCCACAGTAGTTTTCTGTGTTTACTGTCAAACCTAGATAGGTACTTATACTTGACGTCTTGGTCAACATTCAACCTCGCTCCCATCTAACTTAATGGTTTTGAAGTTGAGTTTTCTTTTTTTTGCTAGGGAAAATTATTAGTTGATTGAAAATCATTGGTTTTTTTATTCCCTACCAGATCTGACTGTTTTGAAATGGGTTCCTTTAAGCAACCTCTCCCGAAAAACGATGTCATCTTAAATCAGAGGCGTTTTTCTTCGATTCTTCATTTTTTATAACGTTTTCCCAAGTATTCAAGAGTTTTCCACTTATTTGGTCACATAAACTTGTGAACGACCAGGGATAAACAAACTTATGCTGCTACGCATTGGCAGTTTTGCTTAATTCCTAGTGTTTTTAGATGAAGAAATAAAATCACTTCATTGTTGAAATAAAAGCTATGGTCGTTATTAATAAACAAAAACAAAAGTTGATATGTTTGGTGAGTTTTATTACTTATTCTGGAAGAGTTCACAACAATATCGGATGTTTTTTTTGATGGTTGAAAAAATATGTACTGCTAAACTACAATATAATACATTGGGCGCAGTCTTCGGCACTTGTTATCGCTGATATAAGAGTTTTAATGATATTAGCTTGCTCTAGGACATCTGATAGTATATCGTCTGCATTGTTAGAGAGATCTTTGAGACTATCCAGTATACAAACTTGTTGCTGAGATTGTTGGTTGAGTTCAAAAATAGTTTGATTTTGAATTATTGTTAAAACTGATACTTGTGCATTTATATCTTGTAAATCGTCACCTTGATTCTCGGCCTTTTCTTCGAGATTAGTTATATTTTGATAAACAGAGTCTAATTCAATGTTGGCTAGTTTTATGGCAGCAGATAGTTTTTCTAGTAATGAAAGAATTTCGTTTAAATAACTTCGGCATGTGCAAATGTCCTTAGTATCTGAAAATGAACAAAATTATTGATTTTAAATGATATTTTTAGAAATGCGGAAAAATTCTTACTTTTCAATTCTACTGCATTGCCTGAGACATAAGCAACAATACAAAAAAGTGCAATTATGTATTTCATGTTTGATTTTTTTCTGCTTGCGGTTGTTGCTGAACTGTGATTCTCAATAAATATTTTAACGTATTTATACAGAAATGACAGCTCAATATTTGTTATTTTATTTACTTCTAGTGTACAAATAATGTATTTACTGAGATTAAAGAAGATTTAACTGTATAAATATATAATTGTTTATTTCATATTCTCCTAAAAGATGGTGGAAAGAATTAAAATAATATTATGATTTTTTATCAATTGTTAATATTATTTTCACACGTTTTCTCAGTAGTAGCAGATATTTACAAATTGAATGAAGCAGTAGATTCACTTCCCAGGACTGGCTAGTTTTATACGAGCTTTTCTAGAAAGCGAAGATATATTTTCCTTAGACGCGTTCAAAAATTATATATGTCTCATCCTGAAAAATAGTGACAATAAAATAAAATAAAATGAAAAAGTGTAAAAATTGTAACAAGAAGTCATTAAGGACCTGTGGAGCTGATAAATTTACGAAACCCAATCAAATTATTCATTTTGTCTTCAATAAAGACATAAGTACTGGTTTATTTATTGTATTTTGTACTACTTCTCTTATTTGTTTTTTTTAATGCTGTTCAAGTGCTTTCAGTCATGAAGATCGTGAAATGGATTTCTGTTGTCTTCACAGAAAGCAATTTTCGTATTTGAATTAAACGTTGATAGTTGAACGTCAATAGCAAAATTTTCCGATTGGCTCTATTCGAGTTTTAAGATAAAACAAACGCTCGATCTGATTATTCATTAGATCGAGAACTACATTTCGAATGAAACGATTCGGTGAAAATAAAACGTTCATTCTTGTATAGTCCTTTATACCTTTGTTTGACATGTACATAAAAAATGAGCTTAAGATAGTATCAGTATTTCCTCTGCTGACAGAAAATATAACAAAAATCGATAATTTTAGAGTTTGTGAACCTCGCGTGAAACAATATATATATTTTGTATGTATAGAGTGACATTTCACTGAGACCTTTCCTCGGCCCAGAAACTTGTTCTTCAGACTCTTTTATCAAATTTTAGAATGTCTACAGGCTTTAGTTTGGTTACTTCTATCCAGTAGTGCTGCTATGCATATCGCAATAATGCGAATGGAGGTTCATTTTCCCATTTCACAGAACCTACATTTCTCCGCTTTTTGAGGTGCCCATGTAGTCGACAGCAAAAAGTTTCCATACAGTCTTACTGTTGCTCCAGTATTTATTCGTTCTCACCTTGTTTCCAGGACTATCTTTGAAACTGAAGGATATCTGTGCTCTTAATTACTGAAATTTCGTGCAAAACAATGATTAAATAATGCTCTGTACACACACATTTCTCAACTTATTATTGGCACCTCTCCCTTTTGGCTTTTCGTGTTCTTGGTTACACACATTATGTGAAGAGACTGGTTGTTTTTTGAATTTGCTGAATAACCGATGGGGAAGTAACACTGGAAATAGCACATTTTTCAAAAGATGTTGGTAGTAAGGCAGTATTTCGAATAATATTGGTCCAATGTCGGCTTGATTCTAGGCCAACGATGATAGTTTGCCGCACAATGGACCGATGTTTCACTGTTGCATCTTTGCCGTTGCCATCATTAGCCCGACCAATCCTGCATTGGTCAAGATGAAGGTGCAATGTTTACTGGGTAACTAATAAAGATGTAATGCGAAGTTAGTGTTTTGCACAACCTTCGAATTGGTTTCTTGACTGTATATGTCGCATGTAGTAGAAGGTAGGCTATCTGTAACGTATGGAGCCCTAAAGGGATACCAAAGAAGTGACATGAACAATTTCAGAAGTAAAGAAAAGGAGAGGATCACCAAGGAGAAAGTGGAGGTAGAATAAACATTCATGAAAGATGTCGTTTATTACTGATTAGGCAGTATGGAGTTGAAAACCGAACTAAATGAATAAAAGTGATAGGCCAGAGTTTTAGTTTTATTGAAAAGAAGTCACCAAAACTGGACCATTATGCAACAAAAGTTTTATCAGATTGTTAATGGAGAATAGAGCATAACAAAGCACGATATATAATAAATTATTAAATTTTGTTTTTATGTGTATTTTTTGTTCTTCTGAATATTATTGATTCAATATAATTTGTGAAAAACCGAAAGATAAAATGAAGGTTCACGAAAAACCATTTTACCTAACTTATACGATCTCTTACTGCCCTCTAAATAATTTTATATTACAGCTGCTTCTGTTAATTATTATAATAAATATAAAGCTTAAGCTTGAAAACAAGGATGCGATTAATCAAGAATGAAAGCTAAAACGCGTTGAGAAACAGATGAGTCACGGAAAGGCCGAATTGTAATGTCTTACAACAAAAGCGGTATATTGGTGTGCATGAAGAAGGGATATTAAATGTTGAGACTCGAAGATATTTGTGTTGAATGCTCCAGTATTCATGACTGTCGACCATTTAAACTTTTTGATGACTTGTAACTATTCCAGATACATTCGCAAGTGTCGTTTTGTTCAATTCTGATATATTTTCTTGAATATTGGAAAATGTCATTAAATTCAGATGAGCTAAATATTTCAATTAAAAAAATTATAATACTCGATCGGTTTCACAATTATAACTAATAGCTTTGTTCGCGGGTCACAATCCGAACCGATTCCGAACCAGTCTGGAATTAACTGTACATTGTCTAAAGTGCATGCTTAGTTCCGAACCAACAAATAGTTTTAAGTATACCGCGAACGATCTTATAAAACAACTGATATATCGATCATTTGCGCATGAGCAGCCGAACCGAACTTTCAGCCTTCACCAAAATCATAGAACTGCTAGGTCTGATTCCGAATCAATAACGAACCGATCCGCGAACACCGAACTATTATTAAAAATTCAGAATTATATTAACCGCGAACGCCATCTTTTAGAATACGAATGCGAATAGTCCCTGAACTGGTTCGGATTGTGACCCGCGAACATAGCTAATATCTCACAAACTTTAGTCCAACGCTTAAAATATTTGGGTGGCTCCAACTCTCCACCAAGACAAAAACAATTTGAAAAAGTTCATCTTTTGCAAGCTGGACTTTTATTTCTTCTTACCTAATACTTACCAACCGATATTTCAAATGATCAAGATATTGGATTATAGATTCAATTTCTTTCAATTTAAAACTTCACAACTTATATATTACTATTTTAAATGAAACCTAAAGTTTCTAATTAACTCCACTTTAATAAAAAATATAGATAATTATGAAGATTTAGCATTGACAATCCCATTCATGTATTCCCATTTGTGAATACAAAAATCGTAGTTTGCTGTCGGCTAAATAGGAAGGAAGAGAGTTTGCAAGTGGATAAAAATATCGGATAAATTACGTTACCGTAGCAACCCTAGCATTTAGGTACTGTCTGTTTACCAAGCAATGCACGTCAATTTGACAATTATAAATGTCAAAAACAGAATGAATTAAACAGCATATAACAATTCCAAAAAGTATGTCGAGATTTGGAAATATTTGCAAGGCAGAAATAGTAAGGGAGATTGAAAAATCAACTCCAGAAAATACCAAGAAAACTCATTCCTCCATATGGAATCAATTTAATTTAATTTAGTTTAATTGAATTGAGTTTTTTATTCATGGGATTGTCTTACCAAATACCACGCGAGCTCAGATTTAGCAGGGTATTTTTTCCGGTGGTTTTCTCATGCTTACTTTCATTGGCAATTTAAGTAAGTATTCGAAAACAACCACAAAAAATATCCGGCTGAATCTGAGCTCTTGTGGTATTACCCCCGACAATTATCTCGATATTTAATATATCATCATCAGAATGACAGAAGTTACATTCTGACAGTCCAGACAGTAAATTAAATTCACAACTTACATTTAAATTTTTTTTTGACACAGTATTGCCACCAACAAATAAATAGATAGACTAATCCTTTGATAAACCAGTGTATCTGTCTTTCTTAGTTTCTCTTAATTATGACAATAAACCATTTATACCACAATCTTTCAAGTAGTAATTAATTAACCTCATAAAACTTTGAATTTCAATTACATGATTTTTTAATTGGTTCTGGAGGAATCCTTGTGATTCGAGATTACCATAAAAAGAAGTAATCTTTCAAAGAATGGCCAGAAATATTAAGACAGAAATCCGGAAAAAAAGTCGAAAATTGAACACGTTAATTAGGCATCCTAATACTGATTATAAACGAGCTTTTCAGCTCCGTTTATTGCTTGTCTAACTTCTTGACGTTTTTTTGTCTTGTTGTGGACTTGTAAATAATCGGGGGAATCGACTGAATATGCAAATGGAATGAAGCCTATTTAGAGGATGTTTTATGATATTTATCTTGTGTAAGAAGATGGGAATCAGGTGAAAAAAGCTTAGACTCTTCAACAAAAAGTACATTTGAAATAAGGTGTTTCGGGTAGTTACTTTTAGTATTGCAAAAATTGTTAAAGAATCCATTAAAATGCGAAAACTCATCACTTACCCTCTTGGCACAACCATCGGATCAGCTATATACCGAGTGACCCAGTTATAGCTTTTAGGGCCATTCGCACCGGTTACACTTAAACGTTAAGTGTCACTCAAATCCACTAAGTGTCACTTAGTCGTTCGCACCGTATTTAAAGGCACCCTTAACGGGACGTTAAGGATACCTTAACTAAGCTCGGAATATCCACGGCTTAAAGTTCCACTTAACCTCGAAATACTAATTTTGAAGTTGATTTATGACAGTTTAGATTTGAGTAAATTGTGCTTTGGTAGATGGTAGATCTTTGTATTTGTAATTTGTCTTATCGAAATGGAAATTTAAGAAGATGATGACGATTTAGAAATAATTGATATAGGCAATTGAATACGGCATACCCAGACAGTTATATATAAGGAACGATTATTTTAATACATTCGATCCTAAGATCCTAAGATTTAGAATGACGAAGGAAACTGTTCTCAATTTTCTTGGAGAAATTGAAATTGTTTATTCTCTATGAAATTTTTATACTTGCTAATAATATCTAATAATAATGATTTTTCACGTGTTGTGAAATTTATTCCACAAGATCGTTTTTTTCCGCTCATATTTAAACTACTAAAATGACTCGGAAGAAAAAATACTTATCAAAACGTCAAAAACATAGATGACACCAAATAATATTAAACGCATATAGATCAAACTGGATCAAACGACTACCGTTAATTGGTTGATTCCTGACAAGATCTTCTTTTTCAAAAAAAGATTTTAAGAATTGCGGCGTTGTCAAATGGAACCTCCCACTTAGTTAAGGGAGGTACGGCGCGAACGAAGTTCCACTTAAATGATAAGTGTCACTTAGCTAAGTATGACTTTTTAGGATAATCGGTGCGAATGGCCCTTAATAGACTATTGATTTTAAAATGTTGGTGGTTTAAGAAGGAACTTTGAAAACACGTATCTACACGGTAATGACACCAACCCAATATTCGTAAAGGCAATTGATTAAGTAACTGACTTCTTCTGGCCTACAAAATTTGGAGTAAGACCAATTTTGCTCATTACTTTTGGCGCACTGTAATGCTTGGTGGTTCATTAATTTATTCAATTATACGTTTGGGTTGTGCTCAACAGCCCAGGGTACTATTCTCGAGCTTACCCGAAAAGTTGCTCATACGAAAGTATTCTTCAAAAAATATGCGCATGCGAATTTAAAACCGTATTCTTGAACACCACAACTTGATTATGTACACGAATATCTTTCGTGTGACTTATCTGACAACAAGGTGTTGAAAGCAGTGAAACTGGAAAATTTTAATTTCCGCTGAGAAATCTCAACAAATGGATCTAGATTTCTATAAAAGGTTCTCACTACATCTGCTTCGTCTTCAATACCCTCCAATATATTTATGGCCGCTAATTGACCCAATTCGTATAAGCCAGCCATATATGTGCGTTATTGACATGAACTTTACAAAAAGTATTTGAATATCAACCGTTTCTTGGCTGTTCTCCTTGTCCTTGTAAGTTCTCAGAGAAGTATAGTATGTGAGTAGATGTTTCATTGTAGAGTTTCCCTTTTTGTGCACATAGGTTCACTAACTTTGCCCATCCTGTGAAGATGCTTTCTCAGGGTACAGTGTTCAGCCACCAGGTCTGTAACTGTCCTCAAATTTCTCTCATCCAGTTTCAATAGCCTGGACGAGAGTTCCTTGTCTACCCTATTCCGTAAGCTCTTAGTATGGAGGTGTCCTTGTGTCAGCCTCCAATTGAGTTGGTGTTCCAAGCAATCCTTGGTAATTCCACAAAACGGTTCCGGACCTGTGTAGGCTCCTTTGGAGCCTTCTTCAGCTAACTGGTATGCCATTTCATTCCCGATAAATCTCTCATGTGCCGGCACCCATATTAGAGACACTTGTTGTCTCTTGCCAGCATGGTAGGTGGTTATTTTTACCTCTTCAGTTTGGACCCTACTGGAACATAATACATTCCAGTTAAAAAAAACAATAACCTTCGATAAAAAGCTTCTGGTTTTTAGTGTTTATTTGCAAAATTTATTCAAAATTAAAATAGCAATGTCGCAATTAAAGTTGGAAAATTATATGTAGGGTTGGTTGTATTTTATGATGAATTTTTATTTTTATATTCAAACTTTTAGTACTCTGTATCTCAATAACTAATCCATTCAATAGTACTTGTTGCCATATCAAAATCAATTAATCATCATCCTGAATATATTTTGCAAAAAATCGTGGCAATGTATTTATAATTTTTTAATATCGTGATAATACCTTTTTGCATATAAATGTTTATTGAAACATAATATAAACACAAATTAAATCTTTTATTTTCATTGCCGCGATTTTACAATAAACCTATTTTTTTATTTCCTCTTGATGTTATTCAGTAACATGTTTTTAGCAGACTTTTGTGTTTGCATTTTGGCCGATAACAAAAATATTGTTCATAAAATGGTTGATGGAATTAAATTATATAATTTCACTGAAGTGATAAAAAAAAGTTTGGAATTTGTTTATCATTAATCGCGTTGTCGAAAGTTAAAATTATGTCACTGTGGCTCTTACCCTAAATTCTTGTAAATCCCAGTAAGTACTTTATACTTTCTACAGCAATATTTCTAGCTAAAAGCTTTTGGAACTTGTTTTGATCGATTAGAAGATTTAAAGTTCCTACTTCATATTTTTACGACTTTGTACATGCTATATTTTTCATTACTCAGATAATGTCAAATAATTTCAGAACTAATTCGTTAACTTTCTCAAATGAGAACATGATTATTAGGAATTTGCCATTTTAAAAAGTTAAATACTAACATCCCACTTTTGATCTCATTCTGCAAACTATATCTATACTTTACATCTACCCATATTTATATTGAAACCACTTTTTCAGAAAGTAACAATACGAATGTGTTTTTCAATTGGTCTATATTATACGATAGACATCTTGCACATTTTTGTTCACTGAATTTATAATGTAGACATAGCTACAGTTGGTTCGGTGAATCTTTTCCCATGCGTCATCATTCGTATACAAACGCAATACATCAATACATTAAATTACACGTAGGTCGTAGAATGATGTTTTGATTAGGATGTGGCTAAAATGACGGTGTGCGTTATTTATTATTGAAGCTACATATTTGTAAATATTTCACAGCCATTTAGCGATATGCTACCTAAACCTTTAGTTTGAAAAAACTGTTAGTATTCCAGAGTTTTATAGGGTTATTCTGCAAATTTACTTGCATAAGAGTTAGAATTAATAACAATTTCCTCAGTAGAAACTTTGCAAATCAGAATTGCCTTTTTAGTGTTATGGCTGGCAACATATTGGGCCGTCCCACCCATACGGTTCAACAATGAAAAATAGAAATCTTTTGGTTTGTGGAAATAAATAACAAATATTTAAAATATGTATATTTAAGACTCATAAATATAATATACAATAAATTTCATTTCATTTCCTTCATAGAATCAGAGCTATCACCAGTATTTATATCTATGGTAATTGGTTGAATGCTAACATCAACTATATTTTGCTCTCGGGCATACCACTTTTCTATAATTTCATGACTATGCCCAACACATTTTTCCTAAATTTGTTGATCACATTGTTGCAGCGCCTCTTTCCGCATATTTATAACAGAGCTATCTAAATACCCATCTTTACCAATATATTTATTGTGATATGACTTGAAATTTGCCCAAATTAATTCAATAGCGTTGAATTCACAATTATATGGCGGTAGTCCCAGCACTTCATGACCATGTAGTAGTAGTAACTCATCAATTTTATACACGTTTCCTTTTCCATTCATTTTTGCAATTTGTAGCAATTCAGGCTTTGTAAGTTTTGTATCAAACTTAATGTTGTTTGTTGTCAACCATGTAACAATCTCATTTTTTGTCGAATTAGTAGGAGGTTGCTTTTCTAAAAGAACACTTTGATATAGAGCATTATCCATAACAATAAGAGATGGCTCTTCTAAGTTAGGAATTAATTGAGTAGGCTGCACTTATCCATTTTATAAATATTTCATTGTTCATTTCTCCATGGTAATCAGCTACTCTAGATTTTGAACAGAATAATAAACTTGCTTCAGAGACAAATCCTTTGGTAGAACCAGCATGAACAATTATAAAACGGTTACCATCATCATCTGGTTTATGTACACTTTTAGTGCTGTTGTCTTGCCAAGAATATGTCCTCCATTTCTTTTTTCTAACTCAAAATACTCCAACACATTTAGAACCAGCTCCTGTGCGTTTTTCCAGGCATACCTATTCTTAAAAATTATCATTCATAAATAGTTCTGGTCTTTCAGAAAATCAGGTCAATATTTTCTACATTGGTGGAAGCAAAATATGTTCCATACAATTCATTTTGATGATTTTCTATCCATAACCATGATGAAATGTCAATTTAAGGTTAGTTTTCGTTGCGAAGTAAATAAATAATAAGTAGATAAATAATCTTTACTTACCACAATAATTCGAACACTCGGAAGTAAGTAAGTCGTTATAACAACTGTTTTCTCAATTAAATTTATATGCAAGGGGCTAAAAAGTGAGTAAAAATGTGAAATAAAAATGTAAACAAAGTCTTTGGTCTGTCAACGTACAAATTCGCGTTAAACTTATCGCCGACATTCATCATATGGCTATCTCTGTTTGTTATATTATGTTGTAATGGAACAAACGGTTTCATTTCGGGGGTTTAGATTCTGTGAGTAGGAAAGAGACGTACTACAAAAAGTAGTATGTGAATAATTTCATACATGGGGAAAGATTCACCGAACGAAGTGTAATAGATCATCCACTGAAGTATTTTTTGAAATTCCCAAATATAAAGAAGTTAGAATATTAGAGAGCGCTCGAAAATGGTGACGTCATAGAACAACAAGGTTGTAGTACACGCATATATACATATGAGCTGCTGAACAGGCAAACGTATGCAGTTTTACTTTGTTGAGAGACAAGTTATTTGGGTAATCACATTGGAAAAGAAGTCGCACGTAGCGTGTACCTATTCCCTCAGCATCAATATCGTCTGCTGTTCCGTGACGTCACGCAAATTAAGACGCGTTCTTGGACACACCCCCACGTTATTCGCTACTTTAACTCACGTTCCAGAGATTAGAAATGCTATAAAATTGAAATAATTCCTCAGTGATCCGAGGTATCTGCCCTAATGGCCTTCACACATATGGAAAATTGATTATGAGGGTGAGGCTTCTGGTAATCTTATATTATTCTTGTTATGTAGACGGCTTAATCTCTATTATCACAATTTAATTGTTATTTTTTGTTTCAGGTAAGCTGCTACATATTATTATACCTTTAAGGAATTCTACGATTGGTAAGTATATAACCTACTCACTTAAATTATTTTCACTTGGATTAGGGTTAAGGGGAATCTATCGGCAGCGATTTGAGAAAATATCGAAATATTTTTGGCAAAGAATTTTGAGGTAATGGATGTATTGAAAATTAAGAAAAAAATATATCATGTAGATTAATGTTGAAATTAGAGTTCTCATCGAATAAAAACTTTGAAATGCTAACCAAATTTTGTTGAAAAAAATACGAATCATGAGGTAATTACATATATTAAGCAAAGTTTAAGCCCTTGTAAACAACTACATATGGATTGAATGAAAAACTAATTGATAAGAAGTCTAATTTGAAGCTTTATGAATACTATATAAAAATCTCAGAATCCTCAAATTACTTATGTCCGTACAATTCCTTATTGAAATTCGGTTGCTACGTCTGAAATATCGGATAATAATCCATCTCTCGCTTTTCTATCCTTCTATGACTGACATTGTCTCTCTGCTTCGGTAGTCGCGTGCCGTTCCATTGTTGGTACAACGCTCGCCGGTCTCGGCGGGCTGCCAGTTCAGTACTGACGAAGCTTATAGAGTAGTACGTGAACCAAAATCAGCTGGGACCGCTTGGCTACCTACATGTTGCGGAGCTTTCATATTTCTAATGAAATTTTCGTTATGTGAACTTAAACGTGAGGACGTAGGGAAACAAAAAAATATACAAAGCATAATTGTGCAAGGTCGAATTTGGTAGATGCCCCTTAACGAATGTCATCATCTTTCAATCATTTTCGAGTTTTGATCCACTGTTTTGAACAAGTGAATATTAAAACAAACCAGTAAAAATAATTTCACGGTGCTCACTGGGGGGTTCTCCTCAACAAATGAGTTTCTCAGTTTAAAAGACCCGACCAATTTGGTGAACGAAAGACGCCCTTGCTGGAAATGGTTTTAAAATTGAAATTAAAATATTATTTCAGAGGGAGCTCCATTTACATAATTTATTTTGGGTGTAATTGACGTCTAATTTTATGAAACGTTGTGTTCCTTAGTGAAATCTGTTTTCAAAAATGTATCTATATCATGAAACAGTGATCATTTTATATAACAAAAAGACAACTAATGTCCGAACTATATATACCCCAATGAACATTGAATGGTCTTGGTCTTGCTTTGCTCATCGCTAATTGACAGCTGCATTCTTTTGAAATAACAAAAAATTGTAACCATACTTATATTTTTAAAACGTAACCCTCAATATTTACGTAACTTTTCATCTCTTTGAATAATTTCCGCTGTTATATCAATTATAAATTGATTGAAAATTAAAAATAAATAAAGAATGAACCTCTTGTTTGCATTACATTTATTGAACTGAAGGAACAAGAAATATCAAATATTAATTTTCGACGTTCCATCATTTTGATTCTGAATAATACTTTGATTTAACATAAAAATCAGCACGTTCCAAATTCTAGTTAAAGCCAATAAGATCTTTCCACTTTTTCTGAATAACCCTTGGATATTTTTTATTCATTCGTGAGGATAAACAATAAATCTAATTAAGTACAAAAACGTCTTGAATTATTTAGTTTGCTCATAGTATTCTCAAAAAATATTCCATTTATGCGAAACCTGGATGTATTCGGGCTATTTCAATGTTTCCTAACTGTAACCAAATTTGTTTAAGACCCTCATAAGAACATAGATATTTGCAGGACATTTATCTTCATATTTTTAATTGTGAACAGTGATAACTAATATTGTCCGCCACCATGCAGTTTCTGGTCGTAGTGCTATGAGTATTTTACCAGGTTCTTTTAAGGAAAACTGTCTTTATTTATGTATCCAAGTCATTGCGATTCCCATAAAACCTTTTTGTTGATATGTTCATTTCCTAATCTCCTTTCAGATATAATTCTTTTCAAACTTGTATACCTACAGTGAACATTAGTGTTTTCTTTTATCCTCTTTTTCAATGCTTCTTTTGAATGTCAAATGATCTTTGAAATATATCTCACAATTATTTTCAAATATTATTACAGATATACTTTTTCAGAACGCCTGAAATTTTTAGGAGGTTCGTCACGTATATTCAAGAAAATAGGGGGAGACCGGGGATGGTTTGGACACGGGGATACAGTGGACAGGTTCAAATTTCCCGCCCTAAAGTGAATTCTACTGCCGCGATCGATTGTACATATTGGTAACACTGCGAGAGACCAGTTGACAGAAACAAATAACCGTCGTTATAAAATTGTGACTTTTACAGTGCTTGTTTACTTTTAGACACCTATGATATAACTTTTTAAGGTAAGAACGTAAAGTTTTTCTGTAACTTAGTTTAATGTTTTTTGTTTGGCGTTCAATTTGCATGCAATGGAGACTAGTAGGAATATATTCAAGTATGTTTCGTGAAGATGCAATTTTTGGTTCAGATTTCACAGCCAGAAATGTGTGATTACACCTGTTGGGGATACATTGGACAACTGGACACGTTGTCCAATGTATCCCCGATGTATCTGTTGATGTGAACTGTTTTATCTTTTCCAGATGCCACGGGAATTCAAAAGAAAAACTCAACGAACCTTTCCTGAAGGTGATCTACAGCAGGCGGTTGAAGATGTTTTAAACAATCGTGGAAGTTTGCGCCATGTGGCAGCTATTCGAAACGTGACGAAGTCTCGTCTTGCACTTTATGTAAAGAAGGCCAGAGAAATGGGCATAGACACTCTGTCGTTCAAACCAAATTTCCATAGAAGACAGGTGTTCTCAGACCAAATGGAGAAAGCATTGGCGGGGTATTTACTACAATGCTCCAAAATATTTTACGGAGTGACACCGAAAAAATGCAGACAAATAGCTTTACAATTCGCTGACGTAAACAATCTAAAATTTCCTGAATCCTGGAAAAGAAAAGGGCAAGCTGGTAGTGACTGGTTTACTGGGTTTATGAAGAGAAATCCTACGTTATCCATTAGAAAACCTGAGGCAACCTCAGGTTTTCTAATGGATAACGT
>CAJUYG010000114.1:189133-240188 GCA_910591675.1 Galerucella calmariensis | reverse complement strand
GAATCCTGGAAAAGAAAAGGGCAAGCTGGTAGTGACTGGTTTACTGGGTTTATGAAGAGAAATCCTACGTTATCCATTAGAAAACCTGAGGCAACCTCACTTGCCAGAATGACTGCATTCAATAAAACCACGGTCGGCGACTTTTTTGACAAAGTGGACAATGTTATGCAAAGGAAGAAGTTCCGACCTTCAGATATATTTAATCTTGATGAAACGGGAGTCACCACAGTGCCTCCAGTGGCCAAAGTAATTGGACAAAAGGGTGAAAAGCAAGTTGTCCAAGTGACTTCGAGAGAGCGAGGAGAACTGATGACTCAAGTGGGTATAATTTGTGCCAATGGCAATTCTTTACCTCCCGTGTTCATATTCCCACGTGTCCGCTTCGACAAACAGCGAATGATGGCTGGAGCAGCACCTGGAGCTTTAGGATTGGTCCACAAATCTGGTTGGATGACCACCGATAACTTCGTGTTAGTATTGAAATTTTTTAAAGACAATGTGAGGTGTGATAAAGAACATCCTGTGTTGATATTGATGGATAATCACGAGTCTCATATAAGCTTGGAAGGTGTTAATTTCTGCCGAGATAATGGAATTACAATTTTGACACTTCCGCCGCACACTTCCAACCACTTACAACCCCTGGACCGTTGCGTGTTTGGCCCGTTTAAGAAATACTACAGTGAAGCAGTCCACTCATGGATGTTGGCCCATCCCAATGAAACTCTATCAATCTACGCACTTCCTGAGCTATGTTCCAAAGCTTGGGATCGTGCTGCAACTCCTGAAAATGTGAAATCAGGTTTCCTGAAATGTGGTATCTCGCCATTTGATAGAAACATTTTCCAAGACCACGATTTTCTCTGCTCTGCGGTCTCGGATCGTCCATTTCCGGACCCTCTTGTTCCCAGTACTTCTTCGGAACCTATCGTGTCAACATCTAAAGGAGCAGGCAGAGACACTGCTGCTGTGGATCCTTCTATTACAATCAACTGTTCTACAGATTCTCATACACCAGTTCCCACATCGAGTCATCAGTTTCCCACACCAGTTGCTTCTACATCGGCACAATCGGAGTTCGTTTCTCCAGAACAATTGAATCCGTACCCAAAAGCTAAGCCAAGGAAATTGGGTAAGGGTGGCAGAAAACGTGGGAGAAGTATGATCGCAACAGACACACCAGAAAAAGAAGAACTCGAACTAAAAGAGAGAGTGAAAATGGCAAAGAAAGCCAAGGTAGTGAAGAAGAAGGTATTTGAAACAAAGAAGACTGTTTTCGAAGAAGATTCTTCAGATGAAGACATGGGAGAAGTCATCATGAAAGATTCTTCTTCTGAATGGGAAGAGGAGGCAGAAAGTGACGAGTGCCTTAGAAGTGGCAACGATGCCGTTGAAGATGACTTTCTAATTGTAAAAGTTCCATCGAAGAAAGGCAAGTTTGCGATGAATTATGTGGCAAAAGTAAAAAGTAAGTTGCGAGACGGACTTGAAGTAAAGTTCTACAGGCGACTGCTTCCGTCTAATCGCTTTCAACCTACAGCCGAAGAAACTTCATTTGTGGATTTTTCACAAGTGATTTTGATCCTTCCGAAAGCGATAGAAGACAAGCGTCCCAGATTCAAAGGCATGCTTTATTTCAACACTGACCTATCGGGATTCTGCCTGCAGTGACTTATTTTGATATACCTACTTTTCTACTTTTATATTTAGACAAAATATGAATTAAAAATGTTTCTGTTGCTGTACCTATCACTGTTTGTGTTCTGTCCATACCATCCCCAGGTGCCGTCCAAAGTATCCCCAAACACGGGGATAGTTTGGACAGATGTAGTGCCTCTAATTTCTGGCCTTTTTCTGAAAATATATCAATCTTGGAAAGTTTATATTATGAGTATATAAACCTAAAGGACAAGTCTACACATTAGCCTAAAAACCATAAAGGTAACATTTTTAGACAAATAAATAAAAAATAAAACCCAAAAAGTGTCCAAACCAACCCCGGTCTCCCCTATATAAACTCGCCAACCCCAAGTTGCTTTTATTTTATTCCTACATCCGAATCCACTTCTCCGAGTGGCAAACATATTAACACCATAAAAAATAAAGACAAGAGCATGATGAGTTTTACGGCTCTTCTACGTGATTGTTGTGAGCATAGTACGTGCCGATGAGTAACGCGACCGATGCTTCAAGAAGCAAAATAAAGATTATAGAAACCAATAATATGATATTCGAGAATCGATCATTCAAATTCTTTTGAAATGATGCATTAACTGAGGGGTAAAAAATATTTTCCAACAAAAATGATCTCTAACATTATTAACAGAATTGTGCGTATATTATTGGAGGAAGCAACTGAATATCATTGAACGGTAGTTGTAGAACCGAGCACTGCCACACAGTACTGTCTATGTTGTCCAAATTATATCACCCTTCCAAGCTCGATCCTTCCCAAGAAAGTGTATCATCTGCGAAGGGGTAAGTCTTTTTACATCCTCTGTGAGCTTCTAGGGTCTTTAGTCTTACTCTTTCAGCAGCCACACAATAACACAGTGATTGATGTCAATCCCAATACTCTGCGTGCCTAGACATTACCATTAAATGAGTTGGTTCATACCTATTGGACCATTTTTTGTTCCAAATTCCTGTATTCTTCCAATCCGGATTTGAGGTTAAGAACAATCAATTTGTTTTGATATTCGGTGTCCTTTTGCTTAACATCTTCTGTTGTGGACAAACTGGGCACTTGTCTTGATATTATTTGTTCGATGTTAACCATTTAGATGCAGCGGTAGGGTATTTTCTGCCCTCTGTATTCAATAAATTTACCATGAGTGTTGAGTTCGTTCTTGAAAAACTACACAAGACATGAGGTTGCCACGTCACGCGAGCTCGACGACAGATATTTTGTAGAACTTTTTTTGTAAGTTATCCAGTGAGTTTTCATTATAGTTTACCACAATTTTGTCAATTACTTCAGTTGTCAACTCTTCTTTCGGCTGTCCGTGCATTTCTGGCATTATCAAAGACTGTGTCTTTAAATTTGTCTATTTTGCGATTAAAATCTTTTTCTGGAGAAGCCTCGTGGAAATACTTCTTATCGTTTCCACAACTGCCTCCTTACAATCGGTGCATTTAGCTTGTTACCTATTGAAAGCCCATAGTCCCTGCCAAGTGTTCGTTCGAAGTCTCCTCAAAAATTCATATTTTCGTTCTTCACAGAATGCCGAAAACAGCTTCTAAATGCATATCTACGTTTTCAGCCTTATCAGAAGTGCTAAAGATCCAATTGCTTTGCTTATTTCTAAACTTGAAGCGATTCATTACGATTTTAAGACGTTTTCTGACTTTTTGTCTGTCGGTTATCTATACGCCGTAGCTGATCAGTTCGTAATTTTCATTGGCTAATTTTATCGTGAGTTATATAATCAGTTTATTCGCGTTGGAACATAAAATAAAATCCTGTTATAACAATTGCGGAATGTGCAATATATCGGACGGAATGTATTTTGATTACGAAATAAATTTGAGAATTACTTACTAACACTGTTATATCGAATCTAATCTGATATATATGAAATTCTCCTATTTCATGATACTTCTGAACTGCATCACTTCGAAAATGAGTTATGCTTGCTTCTTTTAAATTTCAAAGTAGTTTTCCAGAACAGAAAACAACGACTTTCAAACCAATCCCGCTACGGAAAATCCTCTTTGAGAATGGAACACTTGACTACTTAGATGTAGGAAGATTTTCACGTGATACGCGGTGTTAGCAGTGGCAAATCCGATCATCTCTTGACGATTTAGCAAACTACATATATATACTGAAGCACTCATCTATATGTTGCTGTCACACATTCTTACATTATTCTCAAGGTGAAATTGACTTTGTTAACTTGAACGACGAGAATTTTGGTGAAAAGTACTTGTTCGTTTCCTCTCTTATTCGTATGTAACACGACTCGTATCTGCTTAGTGGAAAGAAGCTTATGTAGTAGTTAATGAAATAGTATTTTGCATACAATTGCAAATTATAAGGTAGATTAGTTAGTTAATTGGATTAAAAACTGTATCAAATTGTATGGATTAAAGAATTCAATAGATTATGTCTTTAATTGATGAAAATCCATATTGACTGATTGAATAATAATACATAGATCATTATTAACTACCATTATGAAATAGTTGCATATAGTTTTTCCTTTATTTCATCTGACAAAAATGCTCTAGATTTTTTACCGCCATGTCCTTCGGACTTACTTTTTAAAAATGCCTGCAATTTTGGATATTTGCTAATGTCAGTTTTAAGTTAAGTGTCCAGAGAGATAAAGATTCCAATTTGATTGAGTTCTTCAAAGTACACTAGAAACACGTTTTCAGAGAAGGATGATGTGTATGAAACCTTTCGTCGCTCGACATTTCTTTCAAAAAGTGGAAGGTATCTTACCTTTTTGACTAACGCAAAAGATTGAAACTGTCATATAACACGAATCTCTTAGAAACTGTCAAACATTCCACAGAAAATATTGGGTCTGCTGACTTGGTTATTTAAAAATCTAGATTTATATTGGTTAACTTTCCATTTTCATAATAAAAACCAATAACTTAATTTTCCTTTCCTTGTTTTTCTTCTGATTTCTCGACAATTTCATCATATCAAGAAATTTCTTGTCAATTGATTTTATATTCTGCCTATCACTGTTTCCATATTCTTACTTATAATTTTGGTTAATTTAATAGACCTTTCTTTTTTTTAAACAATCTTTTAAACTTCTCCTGGATGTTCCTTTTTTCCACTTATTTATCTCGCAACGCCACCAATTTTTCATCATCATCATTCATCAAAAAATTTCATTATCTGTCTTATCTAATAGATATCAGGTATATTTTTCATATTGACACAATTGTATATGAGAGAAAACTTCTATCTTATACAGTATGTGTGTACAGTGGGAGACATTGAATGTGATCTAAAAGATCCACGATGCTCTCTTTCTTTTACTTAGTACGTAGTTTAGTGTGTCTTGGAATCCACAGTTGGGCGAAAATGTTGTTCTCTTGAGAAACTTCAAGTTGAGCAATTTATAGAACAATATTAAAGTACTATTGTGAAAAATATCCCAAGTAGAAGAAGTGACTGTTCCAAGAATTCTTAAAATATCGGATCACTACAGTTTTCCATTCGTTCAATATCTGCCTGGCTGCTCGTTATTTATGCTTTTACTTGCTGCTCTTATTTATTTCAGTCGGTCTCTCACATTTTCTTTAAGATTTATCTTGAAAAATAGTCTGAATTTAATATACATTTTTGTTTGACAACGTCATTCCCGACCTAATTTTTCCAAGTGCCACATTTAATCTAGCTAGTTATTTGCTTATTTTTGTTTGTTTCAATTTTGTTAAATTACACCCTTGAATTTAAAAAGAATTGTTAAGAAGAACATGAGAAGTTCCATAAACTCGGTAATTTAATATTTTAAGCTCAAAACATGAAAAGCTAATATTGAAGTATCGCATTTTAATTTATTCTTTAGAATTTACATAATCCGACAATGCAACTTTAGGAAATGTTGGTGAGCTTTCTTGGGAACTTTTTATAACAGCGCGCTAGTGTAATATGTTTCGTTTAAAATTTCCTGTGTTGTATGAGCTACATTTTATCTTTTCAAGCCCTTTATTAGGTTGTAAACATCGACCAAACTGACAAGGTGGCACTAATTTATCCTTAATTTCGGTTGAACATTTTGTTTGGAATTTTCTAAAAAACTTTATTTTATATGCTTCCATTTTTTTATATCATAATTCAATAAAGAAACGAAATACCAGATGAAGCTGAAAAGTTAGAAGTGTACCTTCAACCCCATTCACAGAGAACCGACTCCTTTTGTCGTGTCCATGAGAAACTTATTGTTGCTGCGTGAGCTATCTTGATTTTACATCGGCACCTATCATGCACTATTAAAACTATTAAAATAACCTACAATGCAAAAAATAGACAGAAAACTACACAAATCAATAAAAAGAGTAGAGTGAAAATCACGTGGTAAAACTTTAGAAGGTATCAAGTGGCAAGTGGAGTGTGTTCTCTACTTTTGGGGAGACAGCCACTATAAATAATAAAACTATAGTATCGGCATCTAGAAATGTAGGCTGTTTTTAATAAGAACGAAGGTGCCTCTGCGTTGTGAATGAGGTTTTCTTTAATTTGCAATTTTATTAGCACTTCTAGTTATCACAACTTCTCACTATTTCCTATCAATATTCTTTCAAATTTCTCAGTGATTCTTCAATCTTGTATATATATCTTGTATATATTGGGGTTTCTCCCTTTCACAGTGTTTGGTACCTTGCCCGTCCTCTTCTCTATCCCAGACCCGTCAATTGAGTGTTATTATTTCCTGGTTGTGGTGTGATTATCCCATTTTTTCTTGTTACGGTATTCTGTATAGAATATCTTTAACAATATATATTCTAACATCCTTCAGCATGTTATAGAATCTCGCACTTTCAAAAGGAGGTGTGTTTTTTAATATTTTAATGATTTTATCTCTACGGCAACGTAGAACAATGGAACAACGCCATTATCTGTCCGATATACAAAAAGGGGGATAGAACCCAGTGTAAAAACTATAGGGGCATAACACTTTTAGACGTGACTTATAAAGTTCTGGCAAGAATTATTCGTAACAGACTTAAGCCAATTTACAACAAAGAAATCGGAGAATACCAAGGAGATTTTAGACAAGGAAGAGGAACATCAGACCAGATATTTACACTAAAAATGATACAGCATAACAGCTACGAATAAAACCTGGGATTGCACTTATTGTTTATAGATTTCCGTCAGGCCTATGACGCAGTGTTAAGAACGAAGTTGTATGAAGTACTGCGCAACCTTGGAGTTTCCCAGAAATTAATAAAATTAATAAAGTTGACCTTGGAACAAACATCAATGAAAGTATTAATAGAAGGAAAAGTATCCAAAAATTTCACCACTAAGAGGGGATTGAAGCAAGGAGACCCCCTCTCCACAGTTTTATTCAACCTTGTATTGGAATGGATCTTAAGGGAAAGTCAAATTCAGAGTCGAGGAATGATATTTCATTGCAAGCATCAGGTAATTGCGTATGCAGATGATGTCACGCTGATTGCAAGATCAAAAAAAGAGTTGGAACTGCTCTTCGGAAAATTGGAGGGTACAGCTAGAGCATTCGGGCTGCATATAAATACAGAGAAGACGAAGTATATGGAAATGAGGCAAGATCCAAATGAGTTAACCAGAGAAACTTTGTTCAGGACAAGACACAGAATATATACCTTTGAAAAAGTGGATAAATTTGACTATTTAGGAGTACTAATCACTAACAAAAGTGATGAAACTCTTGAAATAGAAAAAAGATTATCCAAAGGAAGTAGATCACTTGGGGCACTAAATCACCTATTGAAGTCAAAACAAATATCAAAAAAAGCTAAAATAAGAGTATATAGAACGATTATACGACCGACGGCACTCTACGGATGCGAATCGTGGATTCTAACAAAAAAAAATGAAACAAAGATTGAAATATGGGAAAGAAAAGTACTGAGGAAGATACTAGGAAGTAAAAGATTGGAAGATGGGACATGGAGGAGGCTAACGAATAAAGAAATAAAGGTATCGTATGGATACCCTGATATAATTCATTATATAAAGGCACAAAGAGCCAGGTGGTTGGGACATATATGCAGAATGCCTAAAGGTAGACACACTAGTAAAGCGATCCTTGAAGGAGAAGGAGGTAAAAAACGAAGAGGCAGACCGAGGAAGAAATGGGTGGAGACGGTAGTAGAGGACATAAAGGAAAAGGGGATAGAAGATTGGAGAAGAGTTGCGGAAGATAGGAAAAGGTGGAAAGCCCTAGTAAGAAAAATAGAGGAAGATGAAGAAACCTAATTCAAAAAATGTATACAATTGGTATACCTATGTAATTAATAAGTCATGGGACTCTAAGGCCTGTAGAACTGTAATATATATATATATCTTTACTAAGTTTGTATTTTGCTCCTTCTGCAACACTTCTATCGCCATTGGTACTGGCGTGAAGTGAAGAACCACTTCCATGGTCTTCATCAAGCATATTTCAATTGCTCCTGTAATGCATATACACTACAGACCAGTCTTTGGATTCTGGTTGTCTCTTGTTGTCAGACAAACATCTTGCTACTACTCCTAGATATTTTTTTAATAACATGAACATCAGAACTATCTCAATATTAACTTTAGTAGTCTTCTTTTTGCTTGGATATATTTCTGTTTCTTTTTTTAGTTGTAGTAGTGAAATAACCGTTCCAAATGATAAAAATGAAATTCATATTGTGGAAAATAATTATATATTTTATATTTTCGTTAGTAACACCACTGGAACGCTCCAATTTAGTAATGCTGATTGTGACAGGGCAATAAATAAACTTTTGGGTCGCAGGCGATATATGCTTCAGTAAAGTCGTATACTTTTTCGCTAAGCGTTCTTTAACTACCAATATCTCCATCAAAGTTTCACGTACCGCATAAGGCCGGTAGATTGACTTGCTCCAAAAGTTCCGTACTTCGGGATTTTCGATGTACATTAACGGGAATTTACTAGATTGGTTGGATCACGCCGTTGGAAAGTTTTTATACAACTTTCCGACATACCGTTGTCGATAAATATGGTAATGAACGATCTCCAGCCGTCATCCAAGCTAAAGCTCTCTTTATAGAAAGCTTGTTTATTTTAATGGCCGTGTCACAGCTCGACATCAAGGAATCATGACTCGATGAATACTAACCGAGTTTTTAGCGTCAAGAGAAGCGTACCGTGTCGCCTTAATATTTATTTACATGCGAGTATGGCGGTTTTTATGCATTTGTTGATTTATTGCGGTTGGAGTTCTCTTGAAACAAATAATACAATACTTTTTTCAACGCTCTTATTGAAAATTGCTTTCTTCGTTGGTTGAATGATGAATATTCAATGTTTAAATTGTGTAATTTGTAAAAGTTGTTTAAAGAATGTCATAAAGTGGAGGAAAGATTATTCTGAATTTCTCATTTGTTGAAATTATTGATTTTTGATTGGAAGTGGGCTATTTCCCATATACATGAAATGTGCATTGATAAAACCATTGCCTGAATGAAATAAACCCGAAGCTCTTAGTGATCTTCGTCCTATAAGCATTCTCGAAGATTTGTCTAACATTTTGGAAAAGGTTAATAATAACATAATACACATATACGAATGGGGGCAGAGCCTACTTAGGCTGCCATAATCTGCTGGACCAATTGTGTGCATGTTTTTCCTCAGCCTACAGTGTCCCGTCAGCATTCCCACCATCATTCTCGTCGTTTCTCGACATAATAGGTCGTGTAACAGCTTGGCCGAATGTCGTTTAAGGAATAATTTAGCCTGCCTTTGTTCTGGGGTTTCATACCACCAGCGCAACGCCTTATTGTTTATCCATTTGTGGATGCTCTTCTTAGTTAGGCATTCAGCAATTCCACAGGGAGGTTCTGGTCCTATCATGACCTCCGTTGCTTCCTGCTTAGCTAATTTATCGGTCTTTTCATCACCTTTTATTCCTTGGTGACCTGGTACCCAGGCTAGGGTCACTCTATTATGACTACCTAGTCTGTTGAGGGCCTTGCGACACTCCCACACCATTATTTGACGTTACCCGATATGAGCGTATCGCCTTAAGTGCTGCTTGGCTGTCGGAGTAGATGACTATTCACCTCCCGTCTCATAAACTCTTCTGCGCAGCATTGTACCGCCATTACCTCTGCCTGAAAGACAGTAACATGTTTTCCTGGGCTTAGAGAGATCGTGTTCTTCTCTCGTACCCCATATATTACGGCTCCTACTCGAGAGTCTGTTTTAGAGTACCAGTTGAGATTCGTTGTTACAGGAGGCTCTGCTTCCCAGACCATTGAATCAAACCAATCAAACATGATGTTGAGTAGAGTAGCTTTAGCTATACTTCGCCTCTTGTAATTACTGTTTGTATTTTACAGAAAAATGAAGGCTATTAATAATATTGATGAAAAAAACATTCTGTATTAGTGTCATTGGTATTTGTTATATTGTAATTACGTAAGTTATTATAATAAAACAAGGAGAGACATATATTATCAGGTCTTTGTTATTCTTCCGTTTCCTTTTTCTCCCTACTACCAGTTAAAACGTGATGTCCAATATTTCTCGTTACACTGCATGAAGAAGATCAAAAATTTCGTGCACGTCTAAAATTGGCCAGTGATTCCGAGCAGGACTAGAGCGACAACATTCGAATACTCAACGAACTCTTTGAATGTACTTTCTGCACGTCGATTCTGAAGTAATGGACTTATTGCATTGATGTGGATGTGCCTGCCACATTTTGTTCTAACGATCGAAACCGTATTTTGTAGTTTCGTTGTTGCGTCTCTTGAAAATGCAGACGACAACGTCGTTTTTGAGACACAAAAGAAAACAAAAGTTTTTCGCGCACAACTTTTGTTTTTTACTTTGTTACGAATTTTAACCGAGTTTAGAGCTGTTCGGATAGAATGTACCTGGATACTTTATGCAAAAATTTTATTTAGTGGACTTTTATAAGCGGAAAAAGTCTTAAAGACGTGAAGCAGAAATATTTTAGTATCGACTTTTGACAAATTATCATAATAAGATGAAATGTGAAAAGTAAACAGCTATTAGGATTCAAAATAGTTATTTCTCGCCTACCTAACCGCAAAACCAATCATATGAACACCGAAAAAACTGTTATTTATCAGCCAAAAGTTCGGAAAATTCTTAACGCCACGATTTTTAAAGTTTTTCACCATATTTTCACCACTTCAGTCAGTACTTATGTCCTACGACCATCATCCAAAACATTATTTTTATATTGGTTATAGTACGCAAAATTAACAATTTCTCATGGCAACAAAAAAAGTGACATTAGACATGCGCAAAATAAGTACACACAACAAATTGCTCATAAAAAAGTTCGTTAGTTTGATTGGCGATCGTTTTGGATGATGGTCATAGAAAAAATACAGTGTGTAACACGTGCGCAAATTCTAGTTCCCCACTCATAAGAAAATAGCTCTTTTGCGCACGTTACACAATATACTATTGAGTACCAAGGACAAAAACGTGTCTTCGCGGCTACAAATTTATAACCAAGGCTAGCAAGCAGGAGAGACAATAGACAGTTTTTAGCCTAGCGGCATATTACAATTTTTCGGCGACCTTTACAAAAAATTATTAATTTTCGAATGAAAAGCTCTCAGACACCGTTCGTTCGCTGTGGAAGAGATGCATCTGGAGCATCACAGAGAAATCTGTTCATTTCATCTCCTCTAAATACTCATACATTTTTAGCTTTATTCCCAAATCCTACGGTCTTATTAATAAACACGGAGTAGCCTGAGACTAACTTTATTCCATGCTTAAACCATCAGTTTGACAGATACGCTATTAATAAACTCATATTAGACAAGGAATAGGCTACTCCGAGGTTAGTCTGGGACTAACTTTGGTAATAATTTTAATCCAAGAAAATAGGTAGTTTAAGCTCGGAATAACCTTCGAATAAATATAACGTTAGTTTTGTTGAACTGTCAATTGTGGTATTATAAATGTCATATCCTAATTTGAAATTTACTTTGTCGTTTTTGCATTATCAGTTCGTATTATTATTCAGTTTATTTTTATCAATCATGTATATTTATTAAGTATTTGCTTTGGTTCAGTGAGCGGTAATTATTTTGCGATGGAAGAAAGGGATTATTATTTGGAAGATTTGAGAAAGATGGAAGAATTGGAAGAAGCAGAAAATATTCGTTCGATCAGAAAAATTAAATTTTATAAAATTCGGGCTAATCCCTTAAAAACATTGTTAGAAGAGGAATTGAAAGCTATAAAATTGAAAATAAAATTTTTTATCAGTCTTTATTCAATTTTTCCTTTTCTTTTTGTTGTAAAAATTTTTCATGCTCTTTGCGTGGTATAGTAATCTGGAGTTTCTCCTCAGCACGCCTTTTTTTGATTCCTTCAATTTGAGTGAGAGTGAGTTTTTCAACAGAACTCCTACTAAATATATATAGGTATTAACAATGAAAAAACGTGAAGAAAATTCGGAAATACTACTTTTAACACAAAATACAAACTGAGAGATAATTATGAGGTAACTATTTTTGAAATGAATGAACAGAGCACTGACACATGTCACAATAAAAAACAGAACAGATGTCACCATAACGTCACTTTATTGGTCAATTCCTACCATAAAACTGTGAATCTTCCTGAAGTCATGTCAAAACCCAGTAATAAGGAAAGAGTAACTATTACCTCCTTAGTCGGAGTTTATTAATAGCAATTGTATCACTTCTTTAAACCTACGCTAGTCTCAGAGTAACTAGTCTCTGACTAATCTAGGAGTAAGGGCGGAGTAAGAGATTTTTATTAATAAGACAGCTAGTGTTCTAAAAAATGCTATAAGTTCTGGAAATTTGGATATATTAGTGCTAAAAGCAACTTTTACAATATACCAAGCCAAAGATTCAAAAAGGTAACACATTTGAAGATTAATTCGATTATTCGAATATTCGCTTCAAATATAATTGAAAAAATTATATTTGGGAGAGGTGGAGGCTTTTATTGGTATTGTATTGAAAGTGGTAAACAATAGTTTCATATTATTTCCACGTTTACATTAAACGGTCGTTCTGGGTCTTTTATGTCTAGTATTTCAATTTCATCCCACATATCCATTTGAAAGTTTATTGGTCGTTTCAGCATCGGGCAACAACTTACTAATTGCCCCTTATAGAGCTTATGTTTGTCTCGATATATCTCAATCTATGGCCCTTATAATACGTTTCGTGAAAGTTTCGGACGTGCCAGTGCCAGTGCATTTAATATGTTTCTCCGCTCGCCATGTGTTGTGCCGCCGTAAGGGTAGTGCCGGAAAACTTTCTAACGTTTTCATTTCGAGCCTAAGCGACCGGTTATATTTTCGAAAGCAGTTTCAGTTCTCGTTTTCCCTTATGAAAAAGCGACGACCTTCTCTGTATCTATCTGGCCCTTGATTACCGGCAGAAGATCGCCACATGTCGACCGAAAACTTCCCTGATAAACTCGAAACACAATCACGAAACTAATAAAGAACTTCTGTATTTGATAAATCAATCCTGGAATCCTGTTAGAGAGGAACAATGGCGACAGTTGCTCTCAGATTTCGTTAACTGCTTTAAGTCAACTGCTACGGCCATCTTGAAATTCAATTCGTTCGAACTTATACAATAGTGAAGTGGTTTTTCTTTGGTTTTTCTCTGGTTTTTCTCCTGTATATATTATCCTTTGGTCGGTCGAGTTGATTGCCTTGTGGACAAAAGTTTATTCGATTATACGTGAAAAGAAACTATTTGTATCAACACGTTTTCACACATTCGCAATTTACACAAAAAAAGGAAACAAAGAAAAAAAATTCGAGACCATAAGCTTCATAACCACTCACATATTGCACACACCACACCCAAAAATATTTCTTTTTCAAAGTTTCCATTAAATTAAATACATAGTTTCAGGTTTTTCTTCCGAAAATGGTGAACTAATGTCTTTTTCGTAACACCGGCATATCAATTTCTTTTAAATCGGCATAATAACTTCTTCTCCACCTTCACTTTTCGTTTGATTGAGACCACCTGTGACATTCCATGTTTTTCAGTTCTTCCACATCCCTTTATCACGTTTGTCGTGTTTTGAATGTGAATGTGTTTTTTGTTTACCTGTTCTAAAAGAAGAGAGAAGGTTACAAATGTTATCAAGAAGAAGATACAATGTATGTCAGTAGAAAGTTTTGACAAATATGTCCATTGGCCTTACAAAAAATCATATCATAAGAATGCAAGCTAATCATCATATTCCTCGCCATATTCAAAATATAATTCAAAAAGTTGAGAGGTGTCAAGGGACACCCGGATGGAACGAAGTTCCTTTCGATTAATTAGTAAAGGAATTGTTCATATACATACACACACCGAAACATTTATATATATATATATATATATGTACTCTGTCTGTCTATTCTTTCATACACATCATAGATGCGCGGGACTTTGTAAACACAGCAGAGTACTCTCTCGACTTCGTAAACACAACAGCGTATAGGTTAGAACACGCACGGCTTACTAAATACATACGTTCTGAAATTGTAATATTAAAATATGATTTGTTTTTGACGCGTACACTTGCTAAACACACAAAATGTGGAGATTATAATGCGTATGACTTGGTAAGCACAATAATAAAGAGAGGTTATAGTGCGTACTTGCTAAAAATACAAAAGCATTTATTATTATTATCTGTATATAATCTCTACTCACCTAACTCCATCAGCAATATCCGGAACTTGTGCTGAAACACTGTCAGGATTCATTATTATTATTATTTTTTATTATTTATTATTTACTAAAAACCTGTATACAACAAAAATAATCGTCGCGACACCACACTGTTCAATGCGAAATAGAAATGAAAATATCTGGCTTGCTTTCTATAAGAGAGAAAGATACAGACAGAGAAACATGCGACGCCGCACAGCTTACAATAGCTTCCTATATCAAAAAGTGTCGTGACAACTTTTGGTAAGAATTTTATCCGTCTAGCCCCCTTTCACAACGCGCGATAAGGAACTTCGTTCCAACAAATTGAAAACTTCCAATTGAAACCCAAAAAATGTCCATCTATCATGTGCTGGGCGTTTTCAAGTTTGCGCATCTAAACAAAGCAGGAAAACTGAATATTATTGCAGAGTTTGCATTTATTCTACGTTATTGGCAGGTTGTTTCATTAAAATGATATAATATTGTGATCGACGGAGCCATATGAACATATCTGTCTGTTGGACCGACGTCACCGGGGATGTATTAATTAACCACGTCGTTTGCCGAGGGTTAAGGGAAATACATCTATAGGATAAAGAATTAGATGAATATTGGGAAATACTGGAAGTAGGTGAAGTTACTTAACTAAAGGAAATATGTGATGGTGAAACATATTCTGAGACATGAGGAATTAACTGAAAAGTAGAATGGACTGGACGATTAAAAAGATAGTATGGAACTGCGTATTTTATGTGAATTGATATTTTAAATCACTCTCCTTGTTGAAACCGTCACGATGGTAATTTTGTCATTGTTTAGTGTAATATCTTAATGTGCTTCCTTATAAACATAAAACGAGTATGTTCACTTCGCCAATAACAATCTAGCCTTGTTAGAAGCACTTACATACCCACCAATAATTATTTCTTTTTCAGATAACACGTTGTGTGGTAGGTAGAGAGAACGTGCATAACCAAATAGGGTAAAGAGATAATAGCGCAGCGTCTATCACAGACAGCTCTTGCTATACACAACGGATAGTTATCTGTAAATTGGAACAACGATCGTCTTGGCCAATTAATCCACAATTGAAGTAGGTATAGTGATGTTATCGGTGTACGGCTGACGTGGCACAGTCTTTGTTCTGTTCTACCAATCTTTGTTCTAACATTTTATTTCGAAACCTTACACGTTAATAAATTTGTTCGATAATTAAATGAAACAATTCAATTTAAATTTAAATCAATGAATATGCAAATTTATCATATAGTATGTATGTAGATTGGGGTGACATTTACTGACATTAACTTCACTTCTACTTAGCTCCTGAGGAAAATCTCAGAGACTAGTAGCCTTTAGTCCTATTTAATGATATCTGCAAGCTTCAACTTGGTAAATGTCCCTTTTTCTATCCAGTAATCTCCCAGGTGCAGTCCACTAGGATTATAAATTACTATGCAATTTGTAACCCTCTGTATGGGTAGTTACGTATTGCCGAGTAGGTGTGTACAGTCAGAGACAGGATTCCAATGTAAAATAAAAGTTTATTCTTAAATATACTATATACAGTCACTATTTACAAATGTGGGTTTAACGGCTGATTTGAATTGACGGCTTCTATTCCTGGGATTCCGTCGTAGGCGACGTCTTCTGTTTGCGAAACTACGACCAGCGGAGTGTCTATCAGTTCGTACAGTAAACGCAATGGAATATCCCTAAGTCAATACCTTAGGGACGGGAAAGACAGGAAAGGGCGAAAGTCAATACCTTCTGCTCTATATTGGTTTTCTGGATGTACGCTGAAGTAAATACCGTCAACGAGGATAGGATATCCCTAAGTCAGTACCTTAGGGACAGGAGTTTCAAAGGATTACGAAAGTCAGTACCTTCCGTGAGCATAGAATATCCCTAAGTCAGTACCTTAGGGACAGGAACTTCGGAGTAGTACGTAAGTCAGTACCTTTCGTACATAAACGGTTCAGGATTTGCACTGAAGTCAATACCTTCAGCGCAGACAGGTTAATTCAGACAGGTCAATTCCCTGTTGAACGAGGAGAGGGATTGTCGACAAGTCAATACCTTGCCAACCGGAGAAAGGAAGCCCACCAAGTCGCTAGACTGCCTGCTACGATTCTTGGTCGTCCTTTTATATCTACACTGGCTAGGTAAAAACAGCTTTGTATCGAACTATAGTCGTCTCTAGAACGATATTTCAGGGGGATATCGTTACAAATTCGCATGTATTTGGATGGAGGTTTCTTCTTCCATGTCACAGATTCTACATTCTTCTTTCACCACTACTTTTTCTGGCGACATTTCAGCCTAAACATCAGTTACCATCAGTTAACATCAGACACCCTGAGTGTCCCTTTTCCCAGCCAGTAGGCATCCAGGTGTAGGATTCTGTATTGCCATGAAATACGCAAGTATATGGATGGAGGTTGAATCTGTTGAAATTCTCACTGTATAGTTTTACTCTGGGTTAGGCATCCATTTGTTCTCACCAAGTAGTATTTTTTATCTTTTTAATGGTCAAATCTTCTCCTCTTCTCAATTACATTGGAGCTGATACCGCAAAAGGGTTCCGGTCCCTAAAAAAGGTGTCTCAGTCCCCCTCTTTGCTGGTTCATTTGCTATCTCATTTCATTTTATTCCAGTGTGTCCTGGAATCCACACTGGGACTATATTGTTCTCGCCCAGTTAATAATTAATCATATAGTGAAAATAATCAAATGAATGGAGTGAAAATACTAATATATTTTCAACAAAATTGGTATGTGGGGGTCATAAAATTGAAAGATTCGGATAGTGAAAAACCACTTATGTCTGTAGTGGATATGCATCTCCAAATAAACATAGAAAACCCCCCGATTTCTTTAAGAGGGTAAATGAATATATTTATTCAAATATAAACAGTATTTGAAGGATACGCTCTTCGTTTGCGGAACTTCGTAATAGAGAATATAAAATTGTCTGATGTCAACTGAATAAAACGTCAAGCTTATAAATCAAATTTTCTTTATAAAGTTAAAGTCAGAAAAACATACGGAAAACTTGACTCTATACATTCAGAATTGTTCTAAAAAAAAGAATGAAGATAAAAAAAAACAGTTGAAAGCGAATATAAAGAAGAAAGGGTGAGACGGCAGACTGAGTTTCAACAAACTGAACTGCCCGCGGCCAAAAAAAGCATAATCCAGTTATTATAATACAGTCAGGCAGTTTCCCTTCGAGGACAATCAGATCGACACCTTTTTATTTAAACTTCTCCACTTCCGAAGAATGTTTGAGAAAATTTGCTTTACTCTCGACTATGAACAACTCCGTTCCCGTTGTTATATTAAACTTCAAAGTTGAACAAAGTTAGAGGTTAGAGCAGGTACGGTTAACTTTAACCTTACGTATTTGGATAAAGAAAACGGGATTAATTTTGACTTGACTGTACTGCAACTATCTTGAAGTTACACTTTGTGAATGAAGTAATTTCACTAATTAATATAATGGTTATAACTTTTGCAATGTTTTCACAATCTTCTGGAAAGTGAGAACTCACGAATGATACTACTCCTACTATTTATTGTAGTAGTTTATAATGAAACTTTGGTGAGAATTTGTAATATCAAGTGGTGTGGGTTTTCTATTCATTATAATTCTTTGACGACCTCAGGAATTATATCCTTCATTCTATTAAATTTTTTAGCTTAACATGCCTCGACAGCGCTGGTCATTGGCACAGAAAAAAATAGTAAAAAATATTTACATGAGCTGTATAACAATTATTACAATTTTCAAATTAGATTTTATGGTAGAGATGAATAGCTTTCAGAAACTGTAAGACTTTCTTGATATTGGTAGGGCATATTCTTGAGGTTGGGCCTTAGGTGAAATTGTTGATATGTATATGTTAGTCAGTATGTGCTTAACGGTCACTATATCACTACAGCTATGGCAAACGGGACGATTTCCTGAAGACATCAGATATCCGTGTGCGAGTTTGGTGTGGTTGATTCGGATTCTTCTTATTATAGTAGCCTTTCTCCGGGTAAAATAGTTAAGGGAGAAATAGATGGATGGATATCACAACACAGGAAATTCATTGGCATATTGGCACATGTCAGATGATTTTGAGGATCCTAAAAAATCGTGTTCGATTTGCTCAAAAGTCGTGACGACTGAGGCGTCACGCACAAGTGCTTGAAGCCCAAATAAACGAAAGCAACAATTATTATTTCAATTTATATATATTTATATCAAAACTTCAAATATACATCAACTATCATTAAATGATTTTCCATGGAGGCTTGGATGTGAAGTAAAAGAGACTTTATCAACGGGAGAACAGGCCACTAGACTCCACTCCACTAGAATCCTTTTGTCTACTTCATCCGGCCCGTGGAAAAATCTCGCATGCAATTTTTTTGCGTAGAAGTGTCAAATAATTTACTAAAAGAAAATTTTCATTAAAACGAATGGAAATAAATTATAACGTTACGATATAAATGAGTAACAAGATAATACTTTCTTAAACAATTATCTGACATATTTTACATGTTCGTATGTGCACCCAAGTGAGACAATTTATTATTACTATCATTAACTGTCAAATTTCTTTGTCGAAATGCTTTAATTAATAATTATACTGTTTTTGTCGAAAAAATTCCTTGGACAGGCAAAAAACTCCACAAAATATTCGCGTGTGCAAATCGTGCGCGGTATACTTCTCCGGCCCTAGAGACATTTTAAACATTTCATTTTGGTCCGCGCTTAAATGTATTTGCCCACCCCCTAGGCTCTCCAGCTCCTGGAACACTCAAATTAAAAAAGAGTCTGTAGAGGACCACACCTAACTAATTATTGTAGTGTAGTGAAACGTCTAAAGCGGTTTGAATGGTTTTCGAGACTCTAAAAATTAGTTTTATAGTAAATTAGGAATAAGAAAGTCACTCATTGGTTTAAGCAAAAAATGAAAAAATCAAAACCGTGAACTTTTTAATATAAATCCAATCTTTAATTTTGAAAGAGATTCTCTATTCAAATAATCAAAAATGATTAAAACGGCAATCGATCTTCGTTCAATTTGAATTAATATTTTTTCACTCTTCAAACACTCTCCCAAACTCCCAAACGAGAAAAAAGTAAAGCACCTCTTACGCTTTTCCGACTTCATTAAAAATGATTAGCAATACCCTTCGAATCGAATTTATGAAGCATAGATAATAGAGCGGAAGTAACCAATTTTTGCTGCGTTGTGTTCGGATAGAGAAGTGAAGGTAGCGCCTTTTTTTTTAATAACGTCGATCTCCATGAATATAAAAGTCAACCTTTATCAGTATTAAATTCACACTTTTAAAATAAGTGGAATTCTGATAAAATCGATAGATACATTTTTTACATCAAATTCATAATAATTTTACCGACATATGCAGCTTCTAATGTTAATGATAATTAGTGAATTTTATTAGCACAAAAAGTCACTATGAAGCTCAAAAAATAACATGATAGAATAGATTAGATTAGATTTGGCTAATTGGCCCATTCCACTTTTTAGATCTTTTGTAGTCATCTGAATCTAGATCACGTTCTTCAGCCCGACTATTCTTATGTAGTGTAACTGTAAAATATAGTTGTAGGTTACTAGATGTTCACTTGGGTGCTAGAGTGGCTATTCGAGAAAGATGCCGGTATGAGGGTGGTTTTACGACCATATTAATGCCAGAGAGTTGTCAGATTGTGAAAAGCTTTAGTGCGCCACATTTAAGACGTCGACAAAAGAAAGAAGAAAAATGAATTTAAATATAGAGAAAACTGAGGTGAAAAGGTAGAATTACCTTGTATAATTCAATTGAAGATTTATTTTGGAAAAATTTAAAAACTACGTTAACCGGACACGATCCAATACAACTCATATTAAAAAAAAGGAATTAAAACCATAATTTTATTGCTACCGTGGACAGAATAAAAATGGAATGAGGCCTGTACTTTTTCTTGGTACCGAGCTTGAAATTTCCTCCAGGAAGAGGGTGCAGAGAGGTAGACTTGGAGATATCCCAGTCGTCAATTCAATTATTCCTGATGCTTTCTTGAGATATCTTAAATATATCTTGTAGTATCCTAACGGTATTCTTGACCAAGATCATGCAAACACTAGCAAGGCCAAGACCAAGACCAATGAACAAAAACAATACCAAAACAGAGACCGAGAATGCAAGACCAATACCAAGACTTAACTAAAATTTCAATATTATGTTGTTTATAATTCATATCAAGACTCGAAAATTTTCCAGAACGACGTAAATAGTGAGTAAGCAATACCAAGACCAAGTCTGAGTACGCAAAACCAAGGCTACAAGGATCAAGACTGGATGTGCAAGACCACGATCAAGAGCGGAGAAGTAGGCCCGTTATCAAGACTGTCTTGGTATTGGTTCTTGCTTCGCTCATCACTAGTAAGCAATAACCTCAAATGAGATAATATTTCAAATGACACTTCGTTTAAAATGATTATTTTTTGATCTAAGATTCGAAGTTTTGTGTCAGAATAGTACCATTTTTGTTTTAGAAAATATTAGCTTAATGCCTATAGTCAATTTTGTTAAACATCTATAGCACAGTACAATGCTCTTTACAAATCAAATTCCCTTCATACAATTCAGTAAGTCTGTCCTTAATTCCTTTTTAAGGCTACAAAAAGCTCCCTCTTGGACCTCATGTACTTGAACCTACGTCTTGTGGGGAGTTCTATGTTTTCAGTATGCTCTTAAATTAGGATCTTCTGCCCCACAAGTATCTGCAACTTCCTCTGGAGGCCACTTATTCGGAAACTTTTTCAGGTGTAGTTTCAAAAGGTCAGTCAACTAGTAAAGTGATTCTGACTATTTTAAACTCAATTGTCACAAAAAATCCATTATATACCCAGAATTGAACTGCCTAAAAGTTTAATTGCACTTAACCGAGAACCGATATGTCCAATTGAAGAGGATTTTGACGTATCTGTGGAATAAATTATCATTAGCATATTGTTTCCATTATGGAAACTAATAATGACACCGCAAAGTGATTTTCGACGCTGCTATTTATTCCGATACGACAAATATTGTTTAGGGTAATTTAACTTTTCCATCATTTCGCGCTTCAGGCGGAAACGTTAAAACTTGGTAGCGAATTTTGACTTATGAAGTTGCTGTCGTTTTTATTTGGGTCATTACGAAAATAAGACGCGAAGAAAATATATTATCCTACACCTGGTCTCTTTTCATACTTTCTGGCATCCAACATCGTTGAAAGAATTTACTCGAGCGTCTTTAATCGGGCTTGGAAACAGGAATACAGAACTTTTGTTGTTTACATCGAATACACTTTCCTTTTTAGATATAATAACGTTAATCTGGGGAGATATACTGAATGTTCTTTGTTTGATAAAAAAGTTTACAGTTTTAGAATGAATTTATTTTGCAACTAGTTTTATACGAGGAATTGAACTGACTCCTCTAAACAAATTGTCGATAAAAGAAAAGCGGATATGTTAATGTGTATTGGACCAAAAAAGTAAGAAAATGTCTTCTGTATGTTCCTTGTGGTATATTATTCATTCTTTTTTTAATTTCTTGGGAAATTAAACCACAATATTTTCAAATTCTTTATTTCAACGTTTCGGTAGCGTTCCAGCTACCGTTGTCAAGAAAAAATAAGTAGAAATTAATTTTTATCCCTAACTGACACAACAGAAAAAATTTGACAACTAGACAACAACAACACACACTAATAGATATTTGAATTTTGACTCTAATCATTCTATAAGCGTTAAAAAGGGATAGTAAAATCTTTATACGATAGGGCCAGAATCATTTGTTCTAGTGATGATCAATTTACAAAGGAGAAAACTTTTTTAAAAGATGTTTTAAATAACAATAATTACCCTGCAGAATTTGTAAATAAGGAGATTAAGCATATAGAGAGGGGCTCATTGTTAATACCCCATAACAATAATATTGATAATTCAGCTAACATAATTTTTAGAAACTTGACAATACCGTATGCTAAGGGTTTATCAGAAAGAATTAAGAAAATTGGTAATCAATTCAATATTAGAACTAGTTTTGAATCGAATAATACATTGAGATCAATACTAACAAAAACGAAACCAAAGAATGAAGAACAATCTTCAAAAAACTGCATATATCAAATATCATGTGAATGCGACAAATTTTATTTAGGTCAAACATCTAGACCATTGAAAGTACGAATAAACGAACACAAAAAATATATCAAAGATAGGGAATTCTTTAAGTCAGCTATTTGCAAACATGCTTGGGAAGAGGGTCATCAAATTCAATGGGATTCATCAAAAATAATATTAAAAGAACCCAATAATAAAAGACGGAAAATCAATGAAAGTGCTTTAACACAACTAAATGCAGATAAATGTGTAGCTAGTATTTCAGCCGAATGTAGTCAAATTTGGTTACCAATGTTAAAAAGAGAAATTTCCAATAATCAATTACCTGCGTTATCAGGATAGCATCATAAGTTTTTATCCAGGTTTTCTTATGATTTATAATTTGAATAGTTGTTAATCGATACACATTTCAATACACAAAATCACAAAACTGAGTATACATATTTCAAAAACTTAAATATTCATACACAAAAAAACTATCAAGAAACGCGTTTTATTAACAACATTTCCAATATAAGCGGAAAAACGCGCTATCCTAATAAAAACCGTTCCTGGAACGTGCACTTCACTGGATTCCATTTCTAGTAGACTATCATATCGTTGGAATGTCATAAAATGAAATATTTCATTTCACATTTTGCCAGAGATATGATCTACTATGAATGGACCTTAATAAAAATTTGATAACAAAATTTTGCAGTCTTAAACTTCAAAATATTTTTGATTGTCTAGTTGTCAAATTTTTTCTGTGGTGTCAGTTAGGGATAAAAATTAATTTCTACTTATTTTTTCTTGACAACGGTAGCTGGAACGCTACCGAAACGTTGAAATAAAGAATTTAAAAATATTGTGGTTTAATTTCCCAAGAAATTAAAAAAAAAAGAATTAAGTAAGAGAATGATTACACTTGCATGATAACACTTACGATGTTGCAAATAATTTTAAGAACAATAATTATAGCAACATTGTAATCGGAACCTCTGAAACGCAGATGTTTACAGGTCCACCATTGGAACACCAAAATTGGCTTGAGCTCGAAATCACCAAGCATAGTATGATGAGGACTATTCTCAGATGAGTCGCGTTTCTGCCTTATTGAGTCAGACGAATGTCAACGAGTATGAGTGCTGATAATGGTTTGGGCGGAAATTTCTTTACAAGCACTACCGAGAATGATTTTTTGACTGCTCAGGTACAGTACAAGGATCCCAACAGATCATGTTTACATTTCATGACCTCTATGAGCAAGCATGGCATTTTCATGTAAGGTAATGGGATGTGTTGAGACGACATGCACCAGCATCTCCTAGAACTTCTCATAAATCGAGAGAGTTGTTACAATGATTCACAATTTGCAGATAAAATCTTCGAACAAAATATTCCGAAAACAAAACAAAAATTTGAATGCCAGTGTATCTTTTTTATAATTTTTCCCTTCATACTTTGACCCTTCTTGGTATTTTATAATATGAGAACTGTTATTTTGAGTAGATTCCCCAGTTGATTCAAACCTAATCCTCCTATCCCGTATTTCTATAACTGCAAACTGTTAGCAAACAATTTAGACAGATTTGATCAAATAAACTATTGACAGTAATGAAGAGTCCTTTGGAAAATTGTTGACGCAATGTCGGATAATTGCGACGGGAACAATAATGCAAATTGAAGTAGACAATTATAAATTCATTATGGCATTGGCAACAAAGAGAGAAAACGATGAAGTTATTACTGGTTTATTGATATTTAGTTACCTTAAACCAGGAGGGCACGTTTCGGAAAACGTGATACTGAATTTAAATTAATCTTGTATGGGTAAATATTGGAACGAATTCAATGAAAACATGTTGAGCTGTGGGTTATTTTTGGAAAGCTTTTAATAACTTTGAATGATTTATTCGCATACTTAATATATTTTTGTTTGTTTCAGGTATGTTATCGAGATATTTCTTGAATTGAGTAAGTACTAACGTATTCTAAGGGCTAAACAAATGATGAAAGTTGACAAACCAATACAATTAATTCGATTGATTTCACATCAATATTGATATTTTGTTCATCATGGACTTATTCATTCATTCATACGTTTGGGTTGTTCTCAATGGCATAGGTACTTGAACTGAATCTTTGTAAGTTATTTTTATTTGTATGTTATCTACCTACTTCCATCCCAGAAGCTTCTTATACCCAAACCACCCAATATTATGTCAAATTTAAACCGAACTTCAAGCACTCCACAATATGAATAAACTAGTCGAGTTTGTGTGGATTCCATCCCACGTAGGTATAAAAGGTAATGAGAAAGCTGATCGAGAAGCTAAAGATGCCTGTAGTATCAACAAAATTGACAATGAGCCCCCTGAGATTCCACATTACGACATTAGAAACTGTATTAAACAATATTCGACACAAACATGGCAAAAAATGGGAAAAACTGAAAGGCAATAAACTCCAACGTATTAACCCAAATCTTGCACCAATAGGAAAAATGTCACAAAGACGACGGTATCAAGTGATACAGCACCGCATGAGAATAGGACATACCAAGTTAACCCATGACTACCTATTGAAGAAAGAGCAAAAAAAACTGTGCTACGCCTGCGATACTTCTTTGACAGTAGAACATATTATTGCTGATTGTCCACTCTACCATCTACAACGACTACAAAGTGAACTTCCACATGATACCAAAAGTGCGTTGGACTATGTCAACAGTGATACAGTGATTAAGTTCTTAAAATTGACTGATCTATACAAATCAATATAGTGCTCAATGGTCTGGTAAACTGTTCCGCAGCCAATAACCTTTCATGGTTGACGCGGTTGTCCCAGTGAAAAAAAAATTCTGGACGCCCAAAAAATAGGCTCCATGTCAGGCATCACGAAGATATATTTATATTTCATCTCAACCGAATTCTCTAAATTTTTACGCTTGGTACCCAACGCTTTAAAGTACTTGGTCAAAAAAAGGATTATTCATCAGGAAATATTGTTTTTTGTAAAGATATTTTTTCCCATATTTCATTGATTATTCTTCTTTGAGATATGAAAAGTGCCATTTATCGTGTGCTAGTTATAAAATTCTCAAATATCTGGCCTATTTTCCTCGATACACAAATTACTGTAATTTGTTAGTAAATATTGTTTTTATCGTGAACCCCAGTTTACCGCAGTATTAAGGGAGTGTTCATTAAAAACCCATAAAAAATCGGTTATAAAGTATGCGAATACAGACAACGACGTCGATGATATCAGTTGACGGCGCCAGGAGACGTTATCACGCAAATCAATGAGCTGCTGCCTTTTCGACGATCTGGCGTCGCATCAACATCGACGATTACCACCATTGCTACAAACAGAGACGTTGAAGACGACTTTAGTACTTTGCGACGCAAGAAAAATCGTTAAATTTTCCTCTTGCTCTATTTAATGCCTTAAATACGTAATTTTATATAAAAATCAACGATTTTTAGCAATAAGTTGATTACCAGCGTAACGAAATATACTCGAGATTTTAAAAAACGCTGTTCCACTTCAATTAGGAAATGAAATAAGATAAAATTGCAACTTGTTCAAATATTATTTCTCTATTTTCCCTACTAAAACCGCATCTAAAACACGGGTTTGACATTCGCAAAACTTCACTTTGAACACTAGTGTTTAAAAGTCTCGTTTATCTTTTGTTTGTCAAACGTCAAATCAAGTGTATCTTCTGTAATTTATATTTAATATTCCGTGATAATTTTGTAGTTCCGTGTCATTCCATTTTTAATGACACGTCAGTCATTGTCTGTCATCTTGTGAATATAATTAAAAATATATAACACAACTATGCTTTGTTCTATAGGGCGTAGAAAAAGTATAGTGAGCACCTTGTGTCAAAAACATCTTTGGTCACTCGTTTAATAAGGCACTCGTTCTGCTTCGCTCCACTCCACGCCTCAGAAAACTCGTGACTAAAGTAACGTTTTTGACACTATCCGTTCAGAAAAATAAGTTTTTCGACATTTCAATGCTCGTTTTGCGGATATGGGGAAGTAGGTAGGGAAGAAATAATATTGAACCAAATCCCTACTAACCGACTTTTTTCTATCTTTTTT
The DNA here is from genome assembly GCA_910591675.1 of Galerucella calmariensis. Taxonomy (NCBI): domain Eukaryota; kingdom Metazoa; phylum Arthropoda; class Insecta; order Coleoptera; family Chrysomelidae; genus Galerucella; species Galerucella calmariensis. Next base: position 213,526 of record CAJUYG010000114.1, on the reverse strand, counting down.
ATAATGATTCCAACGTTGGAACGACAAGAACATTATTTTTCCTACGACCGTGCGTTTTAACCGCACGCATTTTAGCTTTGGAAGTGTCACTTTCCCGCACTAGTGCGAAGAAATAGTATTGAACCAAATCCCTCCTAACCGACTTTTTTCTATCTTTTTTATAATGATTCCAACGTCGGAACGACAAGAACATTATTTCTCCTACGACCGTGCGTTTTAACCGCACGCATTTTAGTTTTGGAAGTGTCACATGCAAATTTTGACCTTATCAGATAGTTATTTACTTCGTAAGTTATAACTATTGTAAATAAATATTTACGAAATATATCAAATAAAATTCTTCCATCTACAAATGACTTAAAACCGACGCTATCATCATCGACGTCATCTACTTACCAGTTAACACCAAATAACTCCACCGGACTGGCAATTTCAAGTAATTTACAGAACGCAACAAATTGTGTTTTAAATATTAATATTTATAATAATAAGTGGTTTTTAGTTGATGCTTTGTATATGTATGTTGAAATGAGAGATTTTTTGAAAAATGGGTTGATATATTTTTTACATATACGGTCGTAGAAAAAATAATGTTCCATGCGTAAAGTGTATTTCCCGCCCTTGACCGCTTGCCCGAACTCCGCTCCGCGTCGTTCGGGTCAACTGCAGTCACTTGCGGGAAAGTATCACTTTCCGCACTTGTTAGGAAAATAACTATTTCTGAACGTGGTTTATCCAGAAATCATAGTATTGATGCTTCGGCCAGTGGAAGTCATATAAATATTTTTTTATTGATGCTAGACTGCGTGTTCTGCAAATGCGTATTTAGGCTGCGTATTTTCGGCAAGAAAGTTGTTGCTTACTACTGCCTCTTTATATGTTGTGTTGAAAAACAAAGCAGTGAAATTTATTTGCGTTTTGGATCCCAAGAAATCCTACTGCAACATCTTATGACAGTATCCAGAACTAGAGAGGAATAGCAATTATAAATAAAAAATTAAACTTGGAATAAATTTCAATTAGCATTTGGACAAATGGACAAAATAATTTAAAAATTGACCATAAATTTTATATATATATTTTCGATATTTAATGATATTTCGATATTTATGAATTCAATTCTTTAAATCAAAAAAATAATCAAATTTGAAATTCAAAATTAGGCAAATTTGTTATTTTTTCAATTAAATTGTTCAATAAATAGTTATATTTGAAACATAATGTGATTAAAATATAATTTAACATTGAACCAAATCTTCTGATATGAATAAACAATTGAAATTCAATGAAAAATTATGTATAATTGAAGAAAATTAATAAAACAATTTAAAAATTATCATCCAAGAAAGCAGTTGTTATAATATAAATATAAATTCCTGTGAACAATAAAACAGTGTTCCTCCTGAACTCTACATACTTCTACTACTATTTTTGTTGAATCCTGCTTGAAGTTACACATTTTTAAATCTATTAATGTAATCTAAGTAAGTTTATGCGTTACTTAAAGATACTAGCGGTTTATTGTGTGAACATGTACCATAAAAAGTAATCAAAGTGTTTTCACACAAATCAAGTGTTGTTTGACATCACTTTTCATCTCCCCCTATTGAAATGGCGCATACCCCTTGTAACGTTCATCAAAACAATGCATCTAGAATGTTAAAGTCAATTACAATGAACTGCTGCTTAAGTGCTATTCGAGGCATTAACCATTATCGTTAAAGATGAAACACTACCATAAAACGAATCAAAACGCGCTCATACATACCGTGCCATAATAATTTCGACTTTTCCTTCATTTAATTGGGCCTTTGTTTTCAGGCGCGAACAACATAAATTTTGAAAATAAGTCCCAAAGAGGACGCCCTTCTCTTCGGCATTGTCGTTTTAACGATCATCTTTATGATGCGACTGAATATGCAATTAACGACGAGATTCTCATTAAGAAGACAAACACTGAAATACGCTACATAACATGTATAACCTTATTAAGAACGACCGTACTGGCTATAATATAGGCCGGATTGGATCTCTCAGCGATGAAATTCAGTTCATGATTCGTTTTGATAGAATTTTAATTGAATGACTATGAGCTACGTATTTTGATGTTCACTGCCTGTTTTTATTCGGATACATTAAAAATTGCATTTAGAGTACAAATTTAAATTTTAGTAGTCATAAGAAAGGCAATAAACTGAATTTAAATCAAGAAAACTATTCGCAAAAGTCACTAAACACAATATTACTATATTTTTGCGCCATCGATCTTTTTTGTTTATTTACAGCATCAGTTGTCAGGACGGTAGGTTGTGTTTACTCGTTTCTAAGTCTAACACGTCGGTAAGTGATTTACTTACCGTTCAGATGTCGGTAAGTAAATTACTTACCGACGTCTGATCCCTACATACATTTAAGTGGTCCTGAATAATATATTAATATATATTATATAATCCAAGAAGGAAACCCACAACCTCAATTAGTACTTCCTTCAGTAGATCTACTGGCCCGATTTAAGAGCAGCAGCTTGGATATTAACACTTTAGTGCGTGAATGTCAGAGGTTTCGTGTCAACAGTCACATGTTCCGTGCCAACTGTCGCATGCTGCGTGTCATCTTTCAATTGCCATCATGAGCCATGGTCAAGACTGGAAGGGTTATCTTAGGTGAGTGTCTGTATATCTCAAGTAAGTGTCCGAGCTGCTGCATTTGATCGACCTAGTATATAGGTACTAATAAAAAAAAACAATTACCCCACGTTAGTATGAATCTAAAAATAAATCTTGATTTCATCAATTTGATAAAATTATTCTGTTATTTTCAATTTGATATACATAAACACTAATAGTGTTTTTTATGATGTGGTAATTCAACGAACGATGCCTCTTCTTAAAAAAAATAGTATCTATATGTTTTCTCATGAACAAGCTGAAAAAACATTAATTGTTATGGAAAAATCGACCACTCCTTCAAAATGTAGTCTTTGTTGAGCTCTGAAAGAAACAACGCACCGAACATGATAATAAATCATTTTTATGTTGCTTTTTTTTTCGAAAATAAAATGTTGACCCTAAAGCGAAGTTTGCGTAAACATAAAATATTCATATTGGGATGCTTTTAATAGTATATTAAGTATCAAAAACGGTAAGGGTTGTTTACCGGTCGACAGCAATGTTTGGAGGCTGAGCGTAGCGAAGCCTCCAATTTTGCTGGAGACTGGTATTACCTTCAACGTTCGAGATACTTATACCATTTTTTGCGCGATCATATTGAAATATTCGAATTTCGAATAAAATAATTTAAATTTCTTCGAAATGAACGAAATGTCAAAAGTGACATTTATACTTCTCGATCAGTTTAAAATATAATTTGCATTTTGGTGAAATTGTTTTCATGCTATTTATTACTTTTTATATTGTTCTGTTTGATTCTGTTCATTAAAAAATATCAATCTTCTTATTTTTTTGTTTCTTTTGTGTAATGAATAAAGTAATATATTATTTAGGACCACTTAAATGTATGTAGGGCTAGGACGTAGTTTACTTACCGACGTGTTAGACTTAGAAACCAGTAAACACAACTTACTGACCTGACAACCGATGCTGTAAATGAAAAAAAAAAGATGGATCGCGCAAAAAAGGGTATTTTGATAATGAAACCAATTTTTTTATTGTAAATTGATGTGTTTGGAACAAAAAAACGTCATTTAAACTGAAAAATGACATGAAGTAGTTCTTAACCATAGGCGGGTGGCATCATCAACTCTCAAGAACCCAAAATTTTCAAATTTAAAATATGATTCAATACGAAGTTTTATTAATGATAATAGTATATTAAAGTACCTATAAGTGGATATTAAGCACTTGCTGGTCTTTAAAACACTTGCTCTATTTCGCGCGTGTTTTAAAGACCAGTTATCCACGAATACTTCACGCTATTTTTTTTATTGGTGCACTTTGAAATTAAAAATACTGGTCTATAACTACTACAACAACAAGAAATGGAAATCATAGATGGATATAAGAACTAAATGTCAAATGGTTGAATTCGTGACGTATATGATGTATACCTTGCATTGTCATGGAAGTTCAACCTTCTTGAGTTCTGTGAAAGTCAATAGTATTAATTTAAAAACCATTTCCTAAGATTTGAAAAATCGAAATACTAATATTTCAAACAATACCACCGGCACTTTCCATTTTAATTTATAAATTTGACATTGTTAAATATTGTTCGAATAAAAGTTTTGACGTTACAAACTACTCCTGTCAGATCAATAATAAAAAAATTGTCATTTAGACATATGATTTAGACTTCGTTTCTCGAGTTGTTGATGTTGCCACGATAACTTTAAAACACGCGCGTTTTTTAAAGTTCGATTTAAACACGCTGAGGCGTGCTTTAAATAGGTAAAATGGTTCACCAATAAAAAAACATTTTTTCCAATCTGTTATCTAACGTCGGTCTATTTTTGCAACTGAGGCTGATCACCGACGCCGGGAGCACTCTACCCCTTACCGGAAATTTTGGCGAACCCACTAGTGTTCCAATTGATAGGTTACGCTGGCGCGTAATCTGAACATCAACTAATCAAATTTTTCAAGACAATGATTAGGGTTAACGTTTGTAATACATTTAAACGGTTCATTATTGTGATAAACATATTTTAGCTCCTTAAATCGAAAAAATAATATTTCGTAAAAGATTAATTTGACAAAAACAGTTGTGAAGTATTTTAATAGTAGCACTTGACACAAACGATTTTTAAATGTTCTCCGCACATCGACTGTCCACATTTCACACAAAGTATTTGTAATGTTTTGTCCTTGCTTCGTCCACATTCCTGACGACGTTTTATTTACCTGGGAATAAAACTAACCTCAAATTTAATAAATCATCAGGATCGTATCCAGCCACATTCGAAAAGGCTATGAACTGAAAATAATTGAGGACTTTCAAAATGCTGATGTTTTTCCGTGTAACTAGACATATTTTTGTATTATTTCAATAAATATAACAATAAGATTGATATTCACTTTCAATGAATAATTATTGATAAACAACAAAGTACAGATGACGAGAACTGTCAGTGGGACAGTGGAAAAATACCTAAGACACAATGCCAATACGAAAGGTACGTCTGCATCCTATTTTGATCGGTGTAATTCTTCCAATTGATAGGTTACGCTGGCGCGTAATCTGAACATCAACTAATCAAATTTTTCAAGTCAATGATTAGGGTTAACGTTTGTAATACATTTAAACGGTTCATTATTGTGATATTTTGATTGGGATCAATCACAGACCTGCCTTTTTTCCATTCTTTCCAACGTAATGTGTTAAAAGAACATTAACGCACACCAAGAAGGGTTTTATATGAACTCTAGACATATCGTATATACGTTAAAGTGACAAGTTGCCATTTTATCGATTGTAATGAATGAAATTATTATCGTCACCGGATGAACGGAAGAGAAAATTTCATCAGTCCAAAAAGATACAGATATGGTAGTTGGGCGGATTGGTTTAACCGACCAAACATTTTGACAGCGGGAAGTAATATTTATATGGAGATGAAGGTTGTTCATATAAATGGAAGTAGCAAATCCGGTTATGCTTTGCTAGGGATTAACAGACTCCACTAAATTATTCAACGGATCTATTAATAGTGATATAAGATCGAAGACATACGTTATTGCGAATGTAACGTTGTTTGCAAATCTGAAAGTGTTTTTTATGTAGGTATAGCAATTAAGCACAAACCAAAATTTTTTTTTGTCGTATTTTCCCAAACATTTAAATACAATTAAAATAATATTGAAATAAAAAAATCATAAACAAGCTCATTTGAATTATGATACGCAAAAAGCCAAATGCACATGTAGTTTATGTCGTGTATCTTTCATTTTGACGATTTGAAAATTTTTGAAAATCTAGGTCTTGACTTGATCTCCAATGAAATCGCAAAAGAAATAGGCAGTATCTCTGACAGAAGTGGAAACTGAAGTAAATAATCTTTTTTTGAAAATTATATGGTGCACATAATACGGTGACCAACACATGAGCTCAGTCCCTACCAAAAACCACACAAACATTTTTCAAGACATCGCCAACTTATAACAATAGAATAGAAATCAATAGTTCATTATATAGAAATTTCTACAAATAAATTGATCCCTCCATTTTACGACTGTGGAAGAAATCCTGTTTAAAAATCTTATAGTACGTCCAGAGTAAATGGAAATTCTTTTATAAATAAATTCACCCTTTTTAAAAATGTGATCACACGCTTATGATACGCGGTGGTTAGGCGTTAAGCAACTCACGAGAGTAAGTATACAAAGCGGGTCTGACAGCAGCCTACCCCCCAAATGTTGACAATCAAATTTCACCTATCAGTCACCTGTCAAAAATCACACAAAAAGTTGTCTCTTGAATGAATTGTTATTTGAACCATACATTTGTGTTTGTCGACATCTCAAAGTTATAGGTGTCAAATAAATTTGGTTATTAAGCCTCCTTACTATATGTATGTTTAATAACGAAGAGTTTTATCAAGCCGGTGTCGTTAGTGGTCTACGTGTTTCGCAGGAAAGGAATCGGATGAAAATTTGCACTCAAGAGTAATTGGCCGCTTCGCTATACCCGTCTCTCTTTCCTTTTCGATTTCGCGCGAAAGTCCGAGAATCAGATGGACCATGAAATGCGAGAAAAATATCGCAATATCCGTTCGGTTGGTTTATCTGAAACATCGCCTTTGAGCATCTCGTCCTCACGTTTATTGGTGTAAATAATCCACAAATGGCTTTTTTGATTATTGAAAACCCTAGAAGAAACCCCGAGGATCCTCACCGCTAGATTTTTCCTTTGAGCGTCTCTACGAAGCTTTTATCGCAAATGAAAAATATATGTGATCTGCAGGTTAAGTAGCTTATCTCAAGCTTAAAGCTATTCCGATGTCTCTCGAGTCTATGTAAGTCATTTTTTTACGCGGCACTTATGAAATAGGAAACATATACTGCAATATATTGAATTGAATGCCTTTTTTTCTTTCACTAGTACTTGTTTGTTGATGTATTTGATTTTATAATTTTTTTCTATTCTGTATTTCTTGAAGGTAGATTTGTCGTAACAAATAATTGAACACTACTCAATTTGTATAAAAAAAGACCAATAAATAATCAAATATGATATGACAGCACTTTGATTTGAGATAAATATTTAGACCACCTTTCACGTAATTTATTGAGGAGACAACTCAAGAGTAGATAATTCTCCAGATTAATTCCTAACAATCCTCCTCCTAACAATCCCTATGTCTGGTGGAACCTATTTGTCGGTTGTGCATGGAAGAGGGGAAAACAGCCTCTCACATTATCTTAGATAGACTTCAATGACTAGAGCATTCAAGGGGAGATTTCTCCAAGAATAACCTAGTTAAAAGACTGGTGGGGGCTACTTATCTGTTCACATAAACAGCACAACTAATAGCACAAAGTTCCTAAATGCTAGGGTGCCGAGGGGCGAGGACTCTAAGCCTCTGACTGATGATGCCAAAGCAATCAATCAATAAATAAGAAAATCCTCAACCATACCTATATTTTCTCATTTTTTCACATTCAATCTACTTGTATGTCTAACTTAAATCCTGCAAAATCCTGTCCTGTCCAGGTTATGTGAAGTTTCTGCTGATAAAGTGTAGGAAACTGCTGTATGTGAGCTTACTTATAATATTATGTAGCGTTCATAACTTATTCCCTAGTCTCATGTCTGCTCTGTTCACAATAACTATTGTCACCGAGATCCTTACAGGATGACAGTGTCAGATTTCTTACTGCGATACAGGAGCCGAAAGGCAATTTATTTTCTGCGCCATAATTTTTATCGTATCTGAAAACAGGTATATCGAGTACGGAGAGGAAAGTGATTTTGAAAAATCAGTTTATCGGCAAAGACAACTCGAAATTATCGTATAGCTTTTTGATTACTCATTTAATGCAGTAATTATGATTCAAGGGCAAATTACATGAGAGCATACAACAGGCAGATCAGGATCTACAGTGACAGTCAAGCTGCTCTTAAAGCCCTTCAGAGCTCTAGGTTAACATCTCGGCTGGTAGGGGAATGCGGTGAAGAACTTAGAAGACTGGCGACTCGGAACAGTGTAACACTGGAGTGAGTCCCAGGTCAAAACGGAATCGCTGGAAATGAAAAAGCTGACGAACTTGCAAGAGCAGGATCGTCAACTTTGATGAACGGACCCGAACCAGGCTTAACTAGGTCATGGTTAAAAGGGTGGGTGTAAGAATAACACAATAAACACTGGAAGAATACGCCCAGGCAAATACATGGGAAGAAATTCATGGAAGGACTATCAGAAAAAGTAGCGAGAGAACTGCTCTCAATGAGCAGGAACAAACTACGTACCATATCGGGGCTAAGTACGGGATAGTTTCCCACAAAGGAGCCGGCGAAGGGACGGCTCTTTAAAAGAAACATTAATTGTAGTTTTATTTCATTGAAAATATACTGGTGACTTTTTTCAACTATAAATGTGCAAGAGTTTGGAAAACACTTCAGAAAAAAGCAACACTGGCAATGATATTTTGGCGTAACTTTCGACTCGTGAGTGCTGGTGTTATCTGTATATTGTGTTGGTAGATGTCAAGATATTATCTATACAAACATCTACTTCTTGGGCTATATGCCCTAACAGACACTGAACGATACTTAAATATGACAATTGTTACAGAAAACTGTAATAAGGCAAATATTGTGTTTGATTGATATTCTATTTCACTTAAATCAAAAATAACGTAAGCTCCTTATTTAGTATCAATAGCATTATTCACGTTGTACCGTTTTCATTATTAATAATGTAACAAACACTAATGCGTATATAATTTCCTCTTCATTCATACAAAGTTGTCGAATAATTCTACTGATTTTGCTATTAAGTAATAACACTAATGAACCTGAACAAGCTTGGCATTATAACAATAGCTTAACTAACTAAGCAATGCTACAAAGCTCTCTAATTTAGTATTATAGGAATAGAGGTATTATTACTGGATAATACACAAATTTCCCTTAGGGAGTTCAACGATATACAGTCATGTTCCGATAACTACAAACATTTATTTGAAGTAGATGATCTGCAACACCTGATTTTATGCCGACAGACGTTGTTCTGTCTTGTCTTACAATATTATACGAACTTTGACTATTTTCATTTTTATTAAAAAATATCTCATTGCTACTTATTTTGGGTGGAAAATCACAAAGTAGAGTTCATTTTTTAATAGGAGGAATAAATTTCTTGAAAATTCGACTAAGCTTTCTCCAATTTTTTCGGACAAGCAAATTTTTACCCATTTTTGGAAATGACAGTATCAAAAAAAAACTCCCATGTTAAGTACTATCAAATCGGTCCATTCTTTTCTTTGTTTAGTATGAATCCAATTGTAGCACCACCTACCGTGATTAATTGTGAATCTAAACCATCCAGTTACTTCTGTATCTGTAGAGTAGGGAGGGTGAGTGTAGGCTCACAGCACTTAGGCCACATGTGACCCATTGTACATCCTCCCGAGCAGTTTCCTCCTAGGTCATCGTCCATCCTGTCCTTCCCAGGAAGGTGGTGGATCACTAGGAGACATCTCCTTTATATCGGCAGGTGTAGGCCAAGACTCACCGAACACACACTCTCTTATTGACGATAACTCCGGACACTCGCATAAGACATGCCTGACAGTTTCATCTTCCTGTTCACACATCCTGCATAGGGGTGTGTCCACTAACCCCATAGTATGGAGGTGTTTCCCTAGTTGACAGTGGCCAGTCAGAAATCCTACTGTTAAACGTAGGTTTTTCCTGTTCATCGCCAAATATTTCTTCGGCGCCAGCTTCCCAGGGTCGCCTAGCTAGACTTCATCCTTTGATTCCATCCAATCTCTTAAGGGATTGGGTTGGCCGTAGGTGTCACTGGGTTCTAAATTTTTTAGTCCAGCCGCTTCCCTGGCTAAAGAATCAGCAATGCGATTACCTTTGCTCCTGTCATGCCCCTTAACCCACCTCAGGATAATACTGTTATCTGCCGAGGCGTTAGCTAAATCTTGGTGGCACTCTAGTACTAGCCCCGATATACCACGTTGTCTGTTCAAGGCTAATAGGGCTTGTCTACTATCAGTGCAGATTGTTATATTTTTGCCAGAAATTCCTTTTCTGGAGAGTTCTTTTGTGGCAATTGGAATACCTGTTAGTTCTGTTTGAACCACGCTGGTATTGTTTCCCATTGCCCAATCAATCCTTAGGCTTAGTGATCTCGAGTAAACTCCACATCCTGAGCCTTCTTTTATTTTTGAGCCATCTGTATATATGCGTATTGCATTTGCAGCATCTGGCTCTGTGTTCTGAACATCCAGTTACTTATACAAACAGACAAAAAATTCATTAAAATCGGCCCATCCGTTTTGGAGTTGTGAAGTCGATTGCAACGCTATTCACCGGGACTAATTGCGAATCTAAACCATATAGTTATTTATTCAAACAATGATTCATTCAGTTATAGTTCTATAAGTTGTTTATATTTCACCTCAAACTCACATATACCTAGTGAATGTTATTATTAACAATTTTCCTTGCCCGATGGCGAGTGTTGACTATTATGAATAATAGGAGTTGACATAATTAACAAAATTTATCAAATAATATGGTAGGATTACGTTAAACAGTAAACCAAGAGAGCAAATCGGAATTATTCATGTCTCTGGTAACAATTTATATAATAGGCATGCAAACGTACAGTATTCATGAAAAATTTGCTGTTTTTTAACTTTTTTCCAATTAAATCGTCAAATAAAATAAGTAATGTGAGGATCAGGGAGACTTGAATTAGAAAATTGGAAAACGTGAAAGAAACTGATTAGTATAAAGTTGGTTCATTGAAGATAATAATTAATATATATCGCAGAATAATATCTATTGGTAACAAATTGTGATAATACTTTATGATAATTAATTATTGTATTCTTCATCCACTGAGGAAGGATTATTGCTATTAAATTATATGCCAATTATGTTATTTCGCAAACTCATTTTATTGATTTTGTGCTCGACAGCAAATTGATATTAGGGACTGAACAATTTTCCGGTATGGTTATCGGCAACAACATTATACAAAGTTTATTGTTATTTGTCACATTCGTAGGATTAGAATATGAGTTACATAGTTACATGCACATGTTGAGCTCACATGAGTATGTGTTGACTTTAACTCTAAATTATAACTAAAGCTTTGTGATGCAATTTAGGTACCTGCACAACTTTTGATCAAAAGTCAGCCATTTTATGTCAAGTGCTAGAAATGGTGGAAATTACATTGGAAGGTATTTAGTACTTTAGCAATTGTGAATTTGACACTGCAAATGTCATCTATAGAATCTCTTATTAGGGAATTGCTGTAACATTCTCTTACCACAAGTGTTTTTTGTTTTTTTATTTTTTTTTATCCTTTGAAAACTTTTATAGTTCTATAAATATACTTAACACGTTTTTATGTTCTATCCACCAAATTACAATTTTTGTGTCTGTCAGTATAATCACAATGGCTTTATATTATTTCCAATTTTTATTCCAAATGAACCGATATAACCCAACGAGCGTAGTGATGTTTTCTGTGGACATGATTCTTGTCGCAGTTCAATAGACAATTATGGCATCAGCAGTTGGTTTGTGTATCTTTCTCCTCTCCAAACCGCCGAAAAGGCGCTGGCTGAAGTTTATCGCGCAAATATGTCGTTACACTATTCAAACAAATCATAATTATGAATAAAGTATACCGCATTGAGTACTTAAAACAGAAAAACTGGAACTGTTCATTATTTACGTTGTTGCCTTGTCGATTAAAAATCATTCTGACCGGCTCACACATCGCATCGTTGAAATTTTGGGCCTCGTTGTTATAAAAACGATTAATCGAGAATGCAATATTCGCGGATAATAGTATGAACGCAAATCGGGGGCATTATATCCTTCGAAGCAGAATTTTCATCCGATTCATGATGATCAAAAGGGGATTGGAATTTTTTATTTACGAGCTTTTATCAACGCATGTAATCTGGTCCATCTGTTGGCTCGTTATCAGTGGCACTATGTTTACGTATTTTTATGTACGTCGATGTTCCCTGGTAGCAATTATTTTTTTTAAATAAATTTTTCAATTTTTATATCCCTCTGGATGCGATAAAATCTCTTCGATCTTCACAATATTTCATGCTTTTAATAATATGCTTGATAAAATGTCGTCTGTTGCCTTACCACCTTCAAATATTATCTTCTCCATTTCCTTTTTTCCTTCTTCGCTTTTCTCTGCGGTCGAGATCACTCCTGAGTATTCTAGCGATTCGACTTCTCCAAATCTATATTTATATTAAAGTCTTTACACTTGCCCCTATCTTCGTTTCTTTTTAATCATTAGCCCACATTGCTTTGCTTCTTTCTCCAATAATTTGAATGTTCTTTTCAGTTCTTTTCTTGTTCTTGTTATTAAAAAGAAACAATTAAATGAGAACAGAACAGGAAGAACTCCAATCCGACGCCTGAGAAGACATAAGGATAAGAGAAAGAAAGAAACAAACAAAATTGTTAAAAATAAATAATCAGCTTCTGCCAGACATAATGTTAATAGTTTCTGAAAAACAGTCTTTGTGTATTTTAAAATGATTGTCCACCCACGTGAAGTCGTTTCTTCTAGAAGGTATTTCACAATTTAATTATTTGCAACAAAACAAAGTGACTCCCCAAATAGGCACAGCTCAAAATTTATTACTTTATCTCGAATTATTTATTTGAATGGGTCTTCCCGTTCGGTTAAGCGTTAAATTCGGATAGGATTTTATCAGTAAATCGAATGAATCTATAGAATTTATGTAGAATCGCACGTAGAAAACGGTGTGCGCATTCCTCTTAAATGTGTTAAGATTCCAACATTGTACCCTTGTTTTGTCACTAAATTACACGGGAGACAGTAATCTCTTTAGACAGCTACTAATTTACTGCCACCGCTCCACCCCCTGTGTTGCACCTTACTCAGCTATTTATCGCTCTATTAGCGTCCTAAGGGTTGGCAAAACCCACGAAACTTCTTATACTACAAAGGATGGAAATTAACGTATCTTGTTTACCAAGGCAGACAAATAATAAAATTTAAACTGTAGATCCCGAAAACTACAAGTTTATTTGTCCATCATATCCTTCTTTCGATAAACGGTATATTTATAATTATTCAATCTACAAGATTATTAATAAAAGCTATCAACAATCGATATTTTTTATCGCGCGAACTTGTTTTTGACAATGTTCTGCATTTTCTATATTGTTTATTACCTATATAGGATGTCAAGTCTGGCCATTATAATATTTTTTTTGCTGCTGAAAAAGCATCCAATCTGCAGGCATCTCCCATGATCGAGTGTTAAAACCTGTCTTAGACAACAATTGCTAAGTTTAGGCTTCTAAAATATCCAAAAATTCCTATTTATTCGGGAAATATCTACTATTTAAAAGTGATTTTTTTATTTTTTTTCCATTATTATCATTCAAACTACAGTGGAAAAAAAATTTGCATTTTTTAAACCCATTTTGTCCATAAATACCGAAAATACGATAGACTTTAAGTATCACTGACTTTTTAAACTCATTTTGTGTATAAATAACAAAAATTCGATAGATTTCATGTTTAATGGTTAATAATGCCGGAAAACCGATTGTATTTTGCGCCGTTCACGAGAAGTTAATCAAATTATAACAATTTCTGTAAAAAATTTGCGGAATAATTGCCAGCACGGTAGAATTTTACTGCGCCATGTTCATAACGGATATTCAAAATGTCAGCAACCGATTGCATGCACAGGTGGACAAATTTTTAATGAAATCTACTGCGAAAAATGAATATCTGTGGAATAAGGAGAGTTTACAATTTTTGCATAGGGGATTTATTTCAAAAATTACTAGTAGAATGTCACTTTGATGCCCATTTTGAAGCATAAAATTATTCTACTGAAATCCTTTTAACCTGTGTCTTCAGGCTACACTGCTAAAATGGAATCAAACGATGATGTAGTTGCAGTTGCAGATAATATAATACTGGAAGGAAGTGAAAAAAATTATATGAAAATAAACAAAAGTAGCAAGCTTGATTGCATGATCTGCCAATGAAAAAGTTCGGCAAAAATACACAATTAGATCAGAAATTACAAAATTAAAGGATAAATGATAAATAACAGAGACATGAGCTGGAAACCAGCAGAATTGGTGGGACAAAATATATAAAAATGTAAGTTATTCTTACCTGAATAAATACTCCATCAGATGGAAGGAAAATACATTGAAAGTTTATTCTAAATATCGTGTATAAATAGGTAATCAATGTCAGTTATGGCTGAACTTCACGACGTAATGTGTTGTATCGTCTCTGTTGTTTGTTGTTACCTTCTGCACTTGTCAAACACGATGTTTGGATCTCTTATTACCAATTTCTTGTAATTGCTGGTATTAATTAGTTGGTCTTGAATTGCTACCATAAATCCTTATGATCCTGTTTTGTTTTTTTGGTTGAAGTTGTGATGATGTCGACCATGGAGCGACCTTTGCCCATCTTAGAGGGAATATTTTTCATTAATTTGCTTTTGCGACCAGCTTATAGGTACAATTCCGATGTTTGAGCCTTGCCAATGAAATATTTTGGATATTTGTTCGTAATGTGAATTAACTATATCCTTTAGAGCTCTTCATCCTTCTTTTCTTGCTAGTGTGGTCCTAATAACTGATAATGCCGGGAGGTTACACGTGTTTTTGGTCATGATCGTGCATCATTGTATTTGCCTGCTAAATTTCATAAATATTACTACTATTCTTCCAAAAATATTCCCATAGATACCTCTTCATTTATAATTCAATCCGTTTAAAGATAGTTCTGTTGGTAGTTATATATTGAATAATATATTATTGGCTCTGAACACGTTCGTTTATCCAGTTTAATACAACGTTCATTGTTATTTTAATAGAAATCCAACCAAATCGGTTCACTAATTAACTAGATAATTATTTTGATTAGAGACAGGCATCCATTTATGAAACATATTTTCTATGATTTGTATTTGGGAGTATTAGAAATGAACATTGAAAATTTACCACATTTATGATATTAATAAAACTCCGTTATGAGTATGTCAATTAGCAGATTAACAAAATATAGAAACACTTTGGATGTAATATCAGTATTGTATTCTGGGAATATTTTTATTCCATTTCTATGGACTCGTATCGTTGTGTAAATAATTTAATGTTGTTGGAGGTGTCACATAGTTTCCGCATTTCATGTCATATGATACACTATTCTCCGATGAATTCGAAATTTGTAAATGCATTTATGCTGTTTTGTGTCAGTCACTTTAATATTTCATTAACTCGTATTATTATTATTATTATAACGTATTTCTTTTAGTTTTGATGAAATGTTTTTGTTATTAAATTATTTTATCATAGTTCGACGTCACGAAAAATTGCACCTTGAAGTTGTTATATAAATTTCCTCTGAATATAAAAGACTGTGAAGTGTAGAGTATTTGTATAGAGACAATATAAACTCACAAGTGTTTTTTTTTTGTTATAGAAAATAAAAAAATTGTAATTAACCGACTTAATTATCCACAGTTTATAGAAATAAACATTAAATTACAGATTATAAAATATCGGAACTGCGCTATTTTATTGGAAATATGCCGCTGTTATTTAATTGAAGTATTAATGTTATCAATTTCAATTTATTGAATATTCCAAATAAATTAAAAACTACGGTGTAACATAAGAAATTCTGAATGTAATTTTTCAAGTTCCACTTCAACCAACTGGGTCACAATGTCATCGTAAATAAAAACGATTTTTATGCGATTTCGAAAGGGTAATAAGCCGTAGGATCTAAATTCTTCATATAAAAAGCGATCGCAGGATCATAAAATGAAGAGGATGACAAAAAATATTATTACTTCGTAAATTCTGCACGTAATACGTACCACAATTGTGAAGTATTCGTCATTTAAGTGATAATCTTGAAAAATGTGTACCTACTAATAAAAATATTATACAAGTATAACAATTTCACCAACCGCTAGACTGCATAGATGAGTCGATAATCTTAGCCTTCGCCGTGTGTCTTCTTTGCAACACCCATGTTATCAACAAAGCCGAGTATAGTAGACTCATCAGCTGACAGGGACAGTAGACAAGGAAAAATCCAGCTATTATTTATAGTGGACTAAAAAGTTAGGTACATTTCGTATTAACGTATTTTGTTTAATTTCATATCGCTGAAAGTTATATTTCTACTATACCATTTCCAATCAAGTTGAAAATGTCAAAAAAACACTGTCTCTGTGGCTTTAAAAAAAGGTGTCAATTCTCTACTACGAGAAAACCTGAAGGTATCTTTTTAAATTATGAATTAAAGCATTTGCTACTCGATCGCAAAGAAAGTGAATAACAAAGAAGACGCCACAATTTACGAAACACTTTAAAATCAATTATATCTTGTTGAGGTTGATATGGATATCTAGTCCCCAACATTTTGGTCCTTCGAGCCGGATTGTGAGTCATTTGACAGAAACTTTATAGATTAGATCACTTTAGATGACACCTCTGGTAAAATGTGAAATAGAATATTTCATTTTATGACATTCTAACGATATGATAGTCTACTAGAAATGGAATCCAGTGAAGTGCACGTTCCAGGAACGGTTTTTATTGGGATAGCGCTTTTTTTAACTTATTTTGGAACTTTTTCGGACATTCAATGGTCTAGATGTTTCACCTAAATAGAATTTGTCGCAGTCACAAGATATCTGATATATGCAATTTTTTGAAGATTGTTCTTCATTTTTTGGCTTCGTTTTTGTTAAGATAGATCTCAAAGTATTGTTAGATTTAAAGCTGGTTCGAATATTAAATTGATTACCAATTTTCTTAATTCTTTCTGACAAACCCCTAACATACGGTATTGTCAAGTTTTTAGACGAAAAATCGAAGAAAGTGCTTTAATACAACTAAATGCAGATAAATGTGTAGCTAGTATTTCAGCCGAATGTAGTCAAATTTGGTTACCAATGTTAGGAAGAGGAATTTCCAATAATCAATTACCTGCGTTATCAGGATAGCATCATAAGTGTTTATCCAGGTTTTCTTATGATTTATCATTGGAATAGTTGTTAATCGATACACACTTCAATACACAAAATCACCAAACTGAGTTATACATGTTTTGGAAACAAAAATGATCATACACAAAAAAGTAACAACAAACGCGTTTTATTAACAACATTTCAAAAATAAGCGAAAAAAAGCGCTATCCCAATAAACACCGTTCCTGGAACGTGCACTTCACTGGATTCCATTTCTAGTAGACTATCATATCGTTCGAATGTCGTAAAATAAAATATTTTATTTCACATTTTACCATAGGTGTGATCTACTATGAATGGACCTTAATAAAATTTGACAACAAAGTTTTGTAGTCTTAAACTTCAAAATATTATTGATTGTCTAGTTGTCATATTTTTTCGTTGTGTCAGATAGGGACCTAAAATTATTTTATTAATTTTATTACTAGTTAATCTTGACAACGGTAGCTGGAACGCTACCGAAACGTCGAAATAAAAAACATTATTGTGGTTTGATTCCCAAAAGAATAAGAGAAAAAAGAATAAGTAATGCCACAAAGAACTTACAGAAGATATTTGTATTATATTTTTACAATTTTTTAGACAACTTGAGGTTTAAGTTGACATATTGAATCTGTTTCAACCGGCTAATCCATTATTATTGACAAAATAATCCGTTGATCTGTGGATATAGTTTGGACTGACACCATCCTTTCAACAAATATACATTTTAAAACAAAAAATAATTTGAATTACAATCCACTTTGGAGTGAGCTGTTCAACACATCAAATGTAAATGAATGTTCAATTGAATAACGGTATTTCAAGTTGAATTGAATAATCTGGATAAAATTATTCAACTTTTCTCCATATACATAAAATAGCTATCCAAACATTTTTATAGTTACTTTTTTCTTTCAGGTGGAGTTGTAATTAAAAATAATTTGAATTTCAATTCTAAAGCTCAATTATATGCTATTTTTTCCTTCCGGTTCTAACTTTACTCGAATAAGTTTGTATAAGTTCAAAATTAAATGACCTCTTCCCCTTCCAAATAATTCTAAACATTTTGTTATCATTATCATCGCCCCAACGTACGTCACTGAACATCAACAATTATTATGATCAAGAGGTTCACGGAACTATAACCTAACTTAACAACTGTCCGTCACGAAATCGACAAATACCCGTAATTTTGAAATTTTACGACCACTAATAATCGTCGGAGATGGCGCCACTCTCTAGATGAAGACCGCGTGGCGTCGCGGCGTCATTGCTATAACGACGGCGTCTATCGATTCGACGCCGTCGTCGCTCCAGGCGCCAGTCGGTCGGCATCAAGTCATATGACCTTGCCTTTTGCGTCACATACAAACACAGTAGGAATATATTTTTCAAATTGTTATGGCCTTTGTTGAGGAAAATGCTAGGGCTTCTTTCAGGTCGAGGTTCCAATAAAAAAAATATTTCAACTTACATGTGGGTTATTGAATATTTTAATATTTCTCGCCTATTTGTAACAGTCTTTTATTATATATTTGCGAACTAGATGAGGAGAATTTAGTGGATACTTTAACACTCAATTGTCTGGAATAAGTCAAACTATAAACATATTAAATAGGAGTTTGAACAAATTGATCTCTTGAATCATTTTCAATCGTAATTTCTTTGTCGGCTCTATTTTATTCACTTGCTCCCTTGCCATACCGCTCACAATTTGTCTCATCCTCAGATTCCTTGGAAAATTGAGATGGTGAATGAGATAAAATAGATCGAAATACCCTCATGACATAGGTCTGAAGTAGCAACTAGTCTCTGAGACCTTCCTCAGGAACTAAGTAGATCTCTTGGGTTCCAGTGAATGCAAACCATCCTAGAACTGGAAATAAGCTTCTACCATTAGTTGGAGTCTTATCATTGAGTCTTCAATGTATAGACAACTTTGGCATGAGTATACCAATTCAGCTTTTATTCAACTGCATTTGTATAATTCTTTTGGTTTTAAGTTCCCAGTTGTTTCGCTGGCATTCCTAATTTTTACACCTAAAAATAGTTCAATAGGTTATTACTGTTCCTTTTGTTTGAAAACTTGGTTTTTCTGCCTCTTCTGTGAAGTCCAAAAATGTATTGGAGTGTTGTGTTTGTTAGTTTCTTGTCTTAAAGTCAATCCCAATATACACTTGAGTCAAAACAAAACTTTCCTTAGCCTGACCGGGCTAAAAGATCACAAAGCTTGTAAGAGAACACGAAACTTAGCAAACACTAGAACAACATCGAATTGTTTTACAAAGAAGATGAGGAAACATCAACAAGTAGCACATGCTGCGAATGTCTGACTTATCTAAAGATTTCGATGAGAGTAGTGAAAAACCACAACCCTACCAATATATAAAGGACCTTAGGTCTGGCCTTTTAAGTCTTGTAATATAACAAGGGAGTCTAAAGTACCACGAGGGTACACACAATAGATATGCAAACGGCGTAGTAGAGAGACTCTTGGAAGTACACTTGAAAACTGTGCCATGATATGACATGACTAAATGGTCATATGAAAGTGCTACTGATACTGCAATGCGTTATTGAAAGGTTTATTGTTATCCCCTGTGAAACAAACCTAAGGTGTTACTTAGGAAGCATTTTCCTAGGAAACAATATTGAAGCAAATGTGAATATACTATACACTCCTGATCTTTTTTCATTAGTCTCTGTATATCATATGTTTTCGTCAACCTATTTACACGTATCTCAACAAACATTAACTTGATTATTATAACCTGCCACTCTTAAAGTATCCTATAACATTATTCGTAATAAAAAGAAAAGAAGAAGGTGAAGTGAACTGAGAAAATACTATAATTGGCGAATTTCCTACTTCATTGGACCAACTCCAAAACGCTAATGGCGCAACTTATTGCCTGAACAATTTTTCATCCTAACCGATTTCGAACTTAAACGTAACTAACCGCAAAACGTTTAAATTAATGCGGCAAATCAAGCTCTATGAAGTTTTTATACTTTTCTTTTTAGATTTTTTTATTAGGAATAAGTTGCACTTAACAAAACTTTGATTCCTTTTACACATTTTGTCTTTCACCTTGTGTCTCGCATTATAAGTTATTTTAGTTAACAAAATCCTAAATAACTAAGTTATGGTATCGTTGGTATGAAATTTCAACTTTTTAGTTAAACTTAATCATCAGTATCCTGAGCTGCTTCTAACTTTCTTATTTGTAAACATTTCACATCAGCTAATTTTCAATAGACCCGTAATAACTTTGACATTCCGTTGGTGTTACTTTCAAAGTGATTTTAATGAAATACTTCGAAAGTTTTTCTTAGGAATAATTCACATCTTGAAAAGAAAAAAAAACTTTACGTATAAATAAGTTCTCACTGCGGTTATATTAAAATTGTTTGTCGCAAAACTTGGACTTTCTTTCTGGATTTTTGTTTTCTGTTAATGTTTTTCTATGCCTCGTTTCAAATTTAATTAAAAAAGTTAGGCTTTCGTGCAACACTAGTAAAAATTGTGTTGTTTTTCCATGACTTTAATATTTCGATTTGCATTTTAACAATAATTTTTCCTACCTTTTGAGATGCTAATAAATCGAAAACGGCCCTTGTGGCAAATATAAACAAGTGGCATTGGAGCTTGTATTTATTATAAAAAGTCTCCCGTTTTTCCTCCCATTTTCGGTCAAGGGGCACAACAAAATGTTTTTGAAATAGGACAACAGGTTGATTTTGACATTTTTGGATTTATTTTTCCAAAACAATTTCAACGATACTACATTTGTCATAATTGAAGTTACTTGATAGATCTGGTTTAGATTGCACGCAAACCCGAAATAATTGTACACATTGTCATTGATTTGAGCATTCACATCAAATTTATGCCAACAGACGTTTAAAGTTTCCGAAAACAAAAATTATCACTAGTTTTCTACTTTTTTAAAAGATCACCCTAAAAACTACCCCACCCAAAAAGTGGTTCAATACACAAAATCGGCTATTTTGAAGTGTATTGTCATTTTAACCTCAAAAAAACCACCCCCATAAAATTCACCCTAATCCGCTTTTGGACGTTCCTGGACAGAACCCACAAAAATAAAAAATGTTTTCCTTGGAAAATTGTTCTACCCCAAAGAACGAAGGAAGTCTCGAAATGAATACGGATCAAAATGTTTCAACAACTAACAGTGGTACTGTTATTGACGGATGTTGTCTCTGCTCTCCCCCAAATTGCTCAAAAATAAAAAATGTTTTTGATAAAAAATTGTATTACACCTAGCTTCAATTAAATTGAATATAATTTTCCTCAATTTAATTGCGGCAAAACTCTCGGCAACAATAATAATAATTAATAGTAATAATAATTATTAGATGTCCCGGCTTTTTTTTTCAATTATTTGTATTTTTCTTCAGCCTTTGTTTGATCATTAATTGAAACTATACAGTTGTCCATTTAAATGCTCACTCACTCATTATCTTTATTGATAACTTTTGTAAGTAAATATTTTATGATATTTTATGCCTATTTTTTTTACTTTTCTTTCCTTTGACGGACCCTGAGGTGTGGGACAATAACCTTAACTTCAAGAGGTCAAGATTGACCGTATTTTTTGTGGTTTTTGGTTGTTTGGCAAATGAGAACTTTTGTTAGCCATGACAGGACGTATAAGATACCAGAATTCCATTCATTTTGATCTGGACCGGATTTGCACTTGAGAAGTTCGGGGTCCTTTCTCCTATGGAAACCTTTATTTCTTTAAAAAACAAAATTTTTTTGGATGAAGCTTATGCGTACAATCATCGTGATGCAGTTTTTCAAAATCAATCATCATGCCTATTGTTTATTTTTTGTATTTTTGAAAAGTTTAATATTTTCGTCTAGCTTAAATTTCAATATCTGTGATAATTTAACAAATTTTCGAGTACAGAAGATACAATTCTGTAATAAAAATATAACGATGAATAACAAATATTTATAATTAGTAACAGATTCTATAGAACAGCACAACCGAAATCATTAAATAAATATCATAAAATGTTGGGGAATATTCACAAGTATACAGAAATCACGCAAAATGCGGCGATAAAATCCGAATTGTAAACATACTGATAGTCACAAATAATGTGAAAAACAAACAAAACAACCCATGATACATATTTAAAACGTTTTCACGTCATTTCGCATCATATTTCAGCCTATCAAAATTCTAATAAATCCGAATTTATATACAATTTGGAACTAAGCGTATACGGTATCGATTATTACATTACAACTGGTTTATAGTCGATGTCAAAACGTTCATCACAAATTATCGCCCTATTAACTCCGTATTCGATGCCATGCATCTATTATTAAGTAGGTAAACCTGTGGATATTTAAAGAGTAATTGCAAACATTTTTATGATCGAATTTGATATTTCACATACATATTTTATGTCTGTCATTAATTTCAATTATCGACAGCGTTGATGTTCATGAAATGAGAAAAGATTGAAATTTTGTGGGGCCGCCATTTTGAAAACACCAACTTTTTAAAGTGCCGGACTGCTATATTTTCATGTATTTTTTTTTGTGTTTGGGAGCCGTTCTGATGCCTGGAGCACTGCAGCTGGCTTATTGTACTCTACTCCCACATTCATTCCACCTATCCAGTTGTCGAGTAGACGATTTAGGTCCATTGGATGTGTTCCATATACTTCGGGTGGCACATTGGCTTCTCCAAAGATTGTTTGTCTCCTCGAGTCCAGTGCCTCACAGTCAGATAAGATATGGGTTACGGTCTCGGTCTCCATGCCACAAAGTCTGCAGCTGAGGTCCCCGTTATATAACCCTATTTTATGCAGGGGATGTTTTACCGGGGTATGACCCGTTAAATGAATAATTTCTAGCTTATTCCTACTGATATTCAGTAGTTCTTCGGCCCGTTTTACACATGTGTCACCTATGAAGGTTTTACTGTGTACCTGCTTTGGAGTGTTCCTCCACTGAAGTTTATGTTGGCTTTGTACCCATATGGATGCTGAACCTCTTCTCGCGAGTTCATCAGCTTGTTCATTTCCAGAAATACCGTTATGTCCCGGCACCCACACTAATCTTTCATGTATTAGAAAGACTTTATTTTTATTCTAATTATGTTCCTCTCTTACAAAACATTTTGCTAAAATCATTCCAATTTTTAAGAAAATAAGGGTTGAAAATTTTATTTTCTAAATACTAACCATATGTATCAAATCAGAAGACACAGAGGTTACCAAAATGTGGGATTGCAAATATACCCGGAGAAAATAATGATGGCTGATGTTCTCGAAATAATCTATCAGATTAAGTGCCATTTTTTTTGCTTGAGGATGCAAAATACCGGAGAATTGCTTCTTATTATTAATATTGTCACTTTGAATTGTCAAAGTCACAAAATTGACATTTAAATAAAAACTTTGCTGTTGAAAGACTTTTTAGAATCGCTGAGAACTAGATACATATCCGTGCCTTCACAAAGTTTGGCACCAAGGACTACTGTTTAAAATAAAACAAAAATTACCCCATCATATTTTCCTTTTACTCAAATCTTACCTAAGTGATAGATATATACAAGTTAAAGTCCAAAACTCCTTATCCAATTATCAGCCCATAAAATCAGGTGTTCCCCAAGGAAGTGTCCTTGGCCCCTATCTATACCTTATGTATACTGCTGATATTCCAACTACCGACGATACTCTAATCGCTACCTTCGCAGATGATACTGCAATAATGTCTTCAGATGTAGACCCTACAAGAGCATCAGAAAAGCTACAATACCACCTGAATCTTCTACAAGAATGGCTAGATCAGTGGAGAATAAAAGTCAACAATGACAAATCAGCACAAATCACGTTCACCACAAAACGAAGTGTTTGTCCACAAGTGACCATTAACAATATGCCGATTCCAGTAAAAAGTGAAGTCAAATATCTCGGACTACACTTGGATCAAAAGTTGACATGGAAGAAACACATACAAGCTAAAAAAACGCAACTCAACTTAAAACTTCAGAATATGAACTGGCTAATCGGCAGAGGTTCACAGTTAACAATAGAAAATAAGATTCTATTATACAAAATCATCCTAAAACCAATATGGACCTATGGCATAGAGCTATGGGGCTGCAGTAAGCCATCGAACACTAAGATATTG
>CAJUYG010000114.1:95995-189123 GCA_910591675.1 Galerucella calmariensis | reverse complement strand
TTTTTTTTATTGGAATTAGAGATAACAAAACGAAATACAAATGTCAATTTATTGATATAAAGTACAGTAGAAATTGAAAATGTTGTTAGGTCCAATGGACGTATTCTACATCCTAAATTACCGAGAGAAAAAAAAAGGAACTTGGCAGTAGCTACTACAGAAGGTGTAACTGAAAGGTTCTGAAAAGGTATGATATTAAAAATGTTCACAAATCAACACGAAAAATACAGAATAATTTAAGAACAAAAACATAAAAAAATATAAAAATTTTGCATATTCTACAAATTATATGGGCTTTTTCAGAAATTGCAAAAAATTTGTAGAATGAGCCTATTTTTTCAAGATAAGATTTCTATTATTTTCACAATACTTTTGCTCAGCACTTTGAATATAAAACTGCTACTTGTGGTGAGCCACAATAGACTTGCGAGTCGCAGTGGGGGGCGTTATAGACCCACTCACAACACACCTAACCTAACCTAAGTTCTGTTTATTGTTTTGCTGTTGAATTTCAATAAATGTATATTCATACTTTTGGAACATAACTCAGTTTTTATTAGTTTTTAATATGTAAAAGCCTGTAAAATCTCATTACGGGATCGTATCACGTGTCATTCGTCTCATTACGTGCTACTATGTCGTGAAAGTCTATTTTTTGGATTGAAATCAAGTACGTAAAGGTATGTTTTAGGGTACAGAATGAAATATATTCCTTTTCAAATTATGCGTATCGGTCCTTGTGTTCAGAATTCAAAAATTATAACGGGTATAAAAATGATCAACGTTTAGTGGATCGCTAATATATACAATTTTGATTCCCAAACAATCCCAAAAAATATATGGCAATTCATAGTTCTCATAATAAGACTGGAATAAGTTTTTATATAATTTACCTTAATTTCGTAATTTTTCCATTCAAAACCATAATTTTAAACTTTTAATATTAATAAGAATTTTTTGGAACACTCGTTATGTTTGGATCGCTTTAACAAACGTCTCTGAAGTATTTTCGAGTTTTGGAGAAATTCGTAATATAATATTCCTCGGTTGAAAATTGAGCCACTAATCTTCAGCCGAGTCGGTAATCAGTAGAACGTTGAATATAAGCTTTTCACGATACCAAATCCCTCCGGATCGTGCTTTTCGCTTCTTTCACGCCTCTTATCGACACGAAAACACGGATATTACAGGAAGGATAATTGCTCCAAACTCCATATGTTACCCGAAATGTATTTCCTTTATTATTTTTTTGGATTATAGAAATGCCAGTTAAATTCTCACAAGCTTAAAAGTGTCAATATTTTTTTTTGTAAATATCTCAAATATCTCTTTTCTTTTCCAAAACTTTGTATTTATTTTGCAAGGGTCGCAGAAATTTATTACTCTGCTTAATGATGAATAAACTATAACAATTTGCTATTAATATTTGTTCCCAAAAACATCTAGTTATTTAAATAAATCTAATAGTGAGCGTTAATCAAGTAATATAGAGTTAAATATACTAATAACAACCTAAACTCAATATATCTTAGGTACCAACCCCTCGTAGTGTTGATATTGCTAGAAGTATGAAGTGTGAAATTTGCACACCCTTCGAAGTATTATGTAAACAGTGGTAGCAGTGCTAGAGACGCTACGTTCTTGTGAGATACGCGATATTATCAGACTATCTCTCGACTCGCGTAGTTTTCTTGAATATTCCATTCAACTTGTACGAAACTTGATGGGCATCTAAACAAAGAATACTTTGCTAAAATGAATTTCCATAAATTCTGTTGAACGTCAAAATATAGAATTGATGATTACATTAGTTGTTTACTTGATAAATTGAATAATATTTGTCTATTTACATTCAAGTAATAGTTTGTTTATACCCTAGGAAATCCTGCAATTTGTTTATAAACTAATAACTTCCGAAACTAAATGAAATTTGCGTTTTTTGCTCTCTGGAGCGAAAATATTTCAAAAATTTAGCGACCTAACAAAGCAAATTTGATAGGTAAATTGAATACAACAAATTCAGTGCGATTTTATTTTGAAATCCGAGAATATGAGATTCTTAAAAAGATCAATAAGTAAATCCATAATAACAAAACCATTTGGATAATAAACACAATTCACAAAATGGCTATTACTTCGATAACTCCCTCAATACGTTGTAAACACCCTCTCACTGAGTACTCTATTCAAAATCATCATTATTTTCGTTTTATACAACTCTAGAGGGGGGGCTAACGGTAACGTTACATAATAAGGCAGGAAAATGAATTTTTTTGGAACTTTAGTTCTTTACGCCAGGTTATGTTTGAGCGACCAGGGGTCGCGACGCAAAAGATCTGACCGTTACGCGTCACGTTACGCTACGTTATGTTACATTGCTTCGTTATGTGCCTTGCTTGCGTGCTTGTGCCTCCTTAGTCTCTCTCTCGTTTACGAAGCAGCGATTCATAATAATATGCTCCTGCCCGGATTCGAACCCGGGCCGCCCGCGTGCAATGCGAGCATTCTACCACTGAACCACCGATGCTATATTGAAATTCTATGCAAAGCTGGTATTTGCAGTGCTGGTGATCTACTTGAATTTGTTCGGATAAATTTTTACTATTATTTCCATAATTTTGTTTGCGCGATTAAGGGGTCTAGCACATTTTCATAACTGTTTTCATTGTGTCTTCCATTTCCAGCATTTTCCCACAAAGAGCTTCCTGGTATATAATACAGTGAAATGATGGACAGCTGATACCAGCCTTTCTTAACAAGCCCACTAGGCCTAGTTGAGAGCCAACCATAGCTTTGGCCCCATCTGTTACAATTGCTGACAACTTTTTTGTTCCTTCACAGCTGTTGAGGGCTTTCATAAGTGCATCAAAAATGTCTTGACCTTTAGTATGACCATGCAGTGACTCTAGAGCCAGTAATTCTTCATTTATCATGAAATTATTGTCTACTGTTCTGATAAAAATTAACAGTTGAGCAGTGTCTGTTGAATCAGTGGACTCATCCAAGGCTAGAGAAAAGTAGGAAGACTCAGAAACAATATTACTTATTTCACTGGAATAGTTATTTGTATACTAAGGCCGCAAAATGCTTTTTCGCGTTCCGAGAGAGAGATTATCGCCGAGGCCGCTCCGGCCGAGGCAAGATAATCTCGAGGTCGCGAAAACATTTCGCGGCCATAGTATACACAATATTTTTCGTGCAACCGTGAAAATTACATAATTTCAATAAACATTATGTCTCTTTAGAAAAGACAGTTAGTTTTTGGTTCGAAATACATTGTTATTGTCATATTTCAGAAATGTCAAATGCTGTAGTGGCGTTCAGTTTGCCGGCAGTCACTATGGGAACGGCCGTAAAAATTCAGTTTGCCGGCAGTCACTATGGGAACGGCCGTAAATATTTTTGTCGGCCGTCACTCTGGGTAACAGCCGCAAAATATCATTTTGCGGCCTCTGTTGCGGCTGCAAAATGCTTGTTTTGCGTCCGTTGCACGAAAACATGTTCACTTATTCCTTCAATTCTTCTAGTGACAGTCTGTTTTGAAAGTGAGACGTTTTTCAACTCATTACTAAATTTTTCTTGACCAAAAGCTTGAGCCACTTCTATACAGCATTTCTTTAAAAACTCACCATCAGTGAAGGGTTTTTTGGCTTTAGCTATCTCTGCACTTACAATACAAGAAGCTAAGAGTGCATTTTTTTGCAAAGTTGTGGATTTATTAAATAGGTTTTTTTGAGCACTAACCTTTTTCTTCAAGTCAGATACAATAGTAAGCCTAGCTTGTCCAGTGTAATCTTTGTACTTAGCTGGTGCATGGTGCTGAGTGTAGTGCCGATTGAGATTATATTCTTTATGGACAGACAGTACAAGCAAACACACTAAACGCTGGGGTTTATTGTCCTTGTTATTTACAAACAGATACTCGGTTTCCCACTTGTCTTGGAACACTCTGTTTTCTTCTGAAACTTTTCTTTTCTTACTCATCGTGAAATAACGCAATTAGGTTTGTAAGTTAAAACTAATCACAGTGATGAAGCACCAGCAGTTTGACAGTAGCTAACCTCGCGTGCGCACAGTCTTAGTATCTCAGAGTCACTGAGTGTTTTGTTTGGTTCCGAACGCGCAGTTGTCAAACCGCGCAGTCAGTCTTTTCGGAAAGCGTAGTTGCCACACCGTGCGACATCAAACTGGCGTGTTTGCCTTATAGGCCTACTCAAAGTATACTTCCTACTGATTCTCTTAAAGTAATTAAACCTTTATTTTGCTAGTTGTTAAAAAATTTATTATCAGGTCGTAATTATATACAATTTGAACTTAACCTGGACTCTTGTAGAAAATTTTGTATTTTATATTTTTGTTAAAAAATATCTACCGTAATACTTTTAAAAAGTTGTTCGGGGGCCGCATAAAATATAACCGCGGGCCGCCAGTCGGCCATCCCTGATCTATAACATCAAATGTATTACATAATTTTTTCTTAAAAGGAACTAAAGTTCCTACCGTGTGTCCCGCGACACGTTATACCTTTTTTTTATTCATCGTCGTATAAATGCTTTATGAAGACTATCAAAACGAAGATAGAATCCTTGAACACAGGTCCGCTCGACATTTGGAGACCCGGTGCAAACACTCAGTTGAGTCCAGCGAACATGTAATGGGATATCCAACTCACGCACGCTTAGTCCTCCGTGGATTTTCATACGAGTCTTCAATGGCCAACTTCGAAACGATATAAATTTTTCACGCAAAATTTTCGTATTGCACGTCCTTAATATTTCTGTAATGGAAATGCAGACGTAAATAATCTACTCAAACTCGCTAAAAATAACTAAACTAATCGTTTGAACAAATGGTATAGATTACAAAGTTTCTAAAGCAACCAATTAGTTTCACACTACAATTGTGATTTTATTTATTCCAGTAAGAATATAAATACAAAATATGACAATCTAAAGTTAAAACTTTTGACGTCATCCTTTTGTAAATCATTCGAACTTTTATCGTATTTTCCGGTTTTTATTCCATTTTCATTATGAAAAATAAGTAAAAACCTATTTCTTTGTAGCTTTCATTGCATTGCACTTTTTTCAATAATAAGATATTTCAAATTTAAAGGAACGGTATTGAGTAACAATATCTCATCTCTATCCTTTTCGATGTGCACAATTCGTGTGACGATTACAAAATGCTTTGGCAGAACATGGTTGTTAGTCAGCCCCAAAACCATTTGTCACCAGCCATTCGTAAGGCTTTATTGTCGTTTAAATGGCATAAAAGCGGCGAAATCGACTTGAACTTCGACAATATGCGTCGACTTTCAAACGCTACTAAGTGAATCAAAGATAAATCCATTCTCGGAAACAAAAATACATTTTAGTTTCTTTGAATAAATAATACAGATTTTAAATGGAAATGATTATTCATAATTTATAATTTTTTTAAGAACTTAACGATTATATTTATTTAATATTTATTGAAGTAGTGTGGTAAAATTTGAGCATAAATTACTTTTTAACACTTGGGATTTATATATAATTTGAATCCCGAGGGAAGGCTAGTGGTTTCTCCGGTCTTATTCTTTGAAGAAATCTTCGGATACCGATAGGCTTCAGTTTGAGCAAGCTTTCTTCTCCTATTCAGCAGTTTCCTGGGTGTTGTGTTCTGGGATTCTGTGGGTAACCTTTCACTCATCTCCACTTAATTCATCATTGTTTCTACAATAATAAGTCGCCAGCCCCGCTGTAAACTAAATGTCAAGAGAGCCTGCCACGAATCCGATTGGTATGTCGAAAATACCAACGGATCTCCGGCCGCGAGCATAAGTAGTTTTACAAATATCCCACTTTTTTACAATTCAATAAACAGGGTGATAGATTAGTGTGATAAAGCTTAGCAAGTCGGTTATTATAGAAGATATGGAAAAAAGTAATGTATAAAAATTGTAGATAGCTTTACGCTTCATATTTATTTAAGTAGTAGTTCCGTAAATGAAAGGATAAAGCTCCTGGAAAGTCTGTGAAGACTCCACTTTGGGCTCAATTTGTAGGTCACGACAGGTGTTTTTAAACGAGAAGAACTTAACGCGAATGAGTTTACGGAAGAGGGAGAATATAGCCCCCTGAACCCTGGAAAACGGGTTTCTTGCTAATATCTGGCTCAATATGCAAATTAGAGAATTTTTCTTAATATAAAAAATGAAGATCGTCTTATTATCTACAGAAATGGTCCCTATCATTTTTTCCGAAAATTCGATAGTTATCGAGATAATGAGACCTAAGAGTCTCCTAATTTCAGCTGCTGCTCTGCCTGTAGGAATTCTGCTGTCTATGCATTAACTTGTAAGCGGGCGGACGAATTGTTCCATAACTCGGCAAAAAATTGACATTTTCCGATGGTTCAAAGTTCATCGCAATGGGAAGACCCGTAGCTATCATTTCATGTGACTTGCAGCTCGTTCGTACTTGACAAAAATATTTAAAAAAGCGGTCAAAGTTTTTTTCCACAAGATTTTGAGAATATTTCCATTAATATGTTCATATTTAAAAAAAAAAAAAGTCTTTCATCCTAATTTTTTTTATAATGGAACCTTCAGGAGGTCTTGAATGATCTCAGAAATTTTTTTTAATAATTTGCGTTTTGATAAAAAATTGATTTATTTATTAACATTTTTCAACCGTTTTCGGAGTTCTGTACAATCTGTGGAACAAGCGCGATTTAAAAATTTATAGTGTCTAGTTTTCGAATGTACTTTTTGATTTTCAATAACATCCAATCATTTTCCAGAAATCAGGGAAATTGATCACACCGGTGAAAACCGGACTTAAAAAAAACAAATCAATTTTTTATCAAAACGTAAGAAAGGTATTAAAAAAAATGTCTGTGATCATTCAAGACCTCCTAAGGTTCCATTATAAATAAAAAATTAGGATAAAAGACTATTTTAAAAAAATATATGAACGAATTAATGAAATAGTCTCAAAATCTTGTGGAAAAAACGTTGACCGCTTTTTTAAATGTTTTTGTCAAGTACGAACGAGCTGTAAGTCACATGGAATGATAGCTACGGATCTTCCCATTGTGATGAACTTTGGATAATCGGAAAATGTCAATTTTTTGCCGAGTTGTGGAACAATTCGTCCGCCCGCTTACAAGCTGAAGCATAGACAGCAGAATTCCTACAGGCAGAGCAGCAGCTGAAATGAGGAGACTTTTAGGTCTCATTATCTCGATAACTATCGAATTTTCGAAAAACATCATCGGGACCATTTCTATAGATAATAAGACGATCTTCACTTTTTATCTGAATTCTCTAATTCGCATATTGAGCCAGATATTAGCGAGAAACCCGATTTCCAGGGTTTAGGGAGTCATTTTCCCCCACTTCCGTAAAATCAATCGCGTTAAGTTTTTCCTAGTTTAAAAACACCTGTCGTGACCTACAAATTGAGCCCAAAGGGAAAAGTCTTCAGCGACTTTTCAGGAGCTTTCGATATTTTCAGGTGTTCAGTTACTGAACTATAGTTACAATTTTACGGGTTGTTGTATATTAAAGTTATGTTTTTTTAAGAGAGTAGCCTATGTATATTACTACTATATTGTATTGTCATCTTTCGAAATAAACTGAGCCTTTAAATTAAGTAGAAATCAAGTTTAAAGGTTGCTTTCTAAACAAACATACAAGTGAAGCTAATATAAAGCGTGTAAAAATGCATTCTCGTGTCATACATTTCATATCCGATCCGATTTATATTCGCTTCTACCTGATAAATAATCCAAAAACGTCAGTTCTGGTATGTTATCATTTGTCATTCCGTGTTATAAATGAGAATTGAATATTTTTATGAATCTTGTTTTTGATTTCCTTTATTTATTTATATTCAGTAAGATTGTTTTTATTAAAAATGCAACGGTTCACCAAAGCAATTCAATCTTTGCCGTTTGATTTCGAATAACATAAGACGTCGAAGTTGTAAAATGTTTTTCTCGTAAAATATTTCCGGTTCATTCTGGAGAATATTGAATAGTCTCCGGCGGATGGGACAGAGAAATTTTATGAGCGGGTCATATAATCTCCAGAAGTCTCGAAATTCAGCTACAACCAGTTCCGTTGTAACCTTACCGGCTTTTATTATTAATATTCCATAAAACGCATTCAACGTCGAAATTTTATTAACAACATATTTTTTATTTGCAGGTAAGCTCACCTCGAGTCGAGTGCGCATCAAAATACCGTAAGTTTTATATTTCAATTACTCCACAGCTCATATCCGAGGAATTTGTCCGCAGTTTCTTGGTCGAATGTGTTTGTAGAGCAATTTGGGAAGCTCTACTTGGCGTTATTAAGGTTGAGAGAGCGCAAAAAGGGCCGTATAATAAAAAGAGGAGAAAACGCGGCATAAAACAACGGAGGTCATAAAAAAGGTCATATCTTTTCCAACAGGTAACGAAACAACGCTCCTTATAATATAACAATATAATTCAAAGCCCCATTCTCCATCCGACAACAATCTGTTCTTGAATTAACAACTTTAAGCCACCAAAATGAAATCGCAGACAATTCATCTCGAAAGTAATTGGTTTAATATTGAATAAAGGTTTATCAAATTACTTCGCTTCAATCTCACATTTTTTTTTTATTTTAAATTCATTTTATCTTAGTTCATTTGATTTGCGTTGAAAGAAAAGTTAATTGTATTCTGTTACTTCGGAGATCCCAATATTTGGAATTAAGACAGCTGTCGCTGGATAGTGGTCGCATTTATCGTGCTAGTTTCCAGTTTTGAACCTCATTTATATTGAATTACTTGAGTGAATATTATTTTTGGATAATACGTTTTGACATTTGTTAGAATTTTGATGTTGACCTCAGGATATAAAGAATTCTTGCTTTCTTACCCTAACGGTTTTGTGATTTTAAGTAAGGCCTATTGTAGTGTAAAAGTTATGTTTAAAATATTAATGCGAAATGTGGTGGTGTGCCATCCTGCTGAAACCAGATTTTTCGGTCTAAATAGGTGGGTATTTGAATATCAGGAAAAAGATGGATCAGATCAGGAATTGATGTATTTTGTAGGAGATCCAGATATAATATTATTTTCATTAGTTTTTGGTCTGCCTTGCTTTGCCGTATCCCTCACTAATCCTATTGTATTTTGGCTATATTATATTCTGCTCACCGTAGATTGTGAAATTGGTTCATGACCTGGGTGTAATTCATGGAATAATCGGCTTGTTGAGTCCGCATATTATCGCCAATACCAATCATCAATAATATTTCAATCCTATCAATTTGTAAAAAAACAGTTCAATCATCTCTGAAGTGTTAAACTGTCAAACTAACTAGCTAATAATGAATTTATTCGTTGCTTTATGAACGCACTCTATAATAAATGGGGCTTGTCCTATTATTATTAAAAAAACAATCATCTTCATACGACTGACAACTATAATTTAAAACAAAAGAGATTTTAATCTTTCAGTTGAGGTGACGCCTAAGAATAGAAATTTGATTACTTTTTCATGTCAGCAAACTGAGTTTGGTTGAACTATTCGACAGAAGATAAATACTTGATTTATATTCATACGATATTGTAATTTTCCAATCATCTAAATCTTAATGTACCACTTTTTTCTCTCCTATGTTCATTATAATGTAGATATACAGTTAAACTCCTAAGAATTGCGAGTACTAAAGCCATACATTTTCAGTTTGATGGAATATTCCTAGGTATAATATCTACTGTTCTATTGTAGTTACCATGAACTTATCAATAACAATTAAGTTGCTTGCTACACTCTACCTGATTAACTTAAATAGCTGATACCTTCAAAGTTTCGCAAATTCCTACCTCTCAGCTCACACTACATTGTTATGAATTTCCTAGATAAATAAATTTAAAGAAAATACTTTATACTGATCGAAAAGATTAACTTCGTTAGTTTTTCTGGTCAAAACAAGTGATTGTTCATTATTCAGTGCATAATATGCACACTACACAAGATTATATGGTTTCGTTCTCCTCAATCTCCGGACAAACTGCTGATGAAGCAGCAGCTGAACAGCTTCTGAGAAGCTTAAATCAAAACCGGTTAGTCACAAAACCCGTTCAACAGGCTGCAGGTCTTAAAAACCGTTTCACAAAAGTTATGATGCTGCAAACCGGTTAGTCACAAAACCCGTTCAACAGGCTGCAGGTCTTGAAAACCGGCTTTCGGTCTCGTTTCACAAAAGTTCTGATACTGCCAACCGGTTCTACAAAACAGGTGAGACAAAAATAGCCCAAGGTTGAGGTCACAACTAAACTGTTAAACAGGTCCATCACAACATCAGTTAGTGTCACAAGATTGATTTATGCTACTGTATCGCTTCAAGGTAGATATTATTTTATTTGTAATAAACAGTTTCCATAATCGAACAATCACAATATTGAAAATTGTAATATTTTATTAACTCAACCAATTGACGAAATGGATTTTATGAAATAATTCAATTGCTATGACATTTTTAACGATTCCATGGAAATGAATTGATGAGTTTTTGAATATACAGATTATTTTCACGCATTTCATCCTTTCGTAATCCCATAATGTGACTGTATTATATTAAACCGATCCATTTGTAAATCCTCGTTGATATTCTAGAAAGCGTCATTCCAACTGTGGTTTTTAACCAGTTTTCCGCCATTTATAGCTTGCATTTCGTAGCAGACAATTTAATTTGTTTTCGAAACGAATTTGATAATGTGGTCATGTATAATTCAATGGAACAACAATGTGTGCATATACACATATGATTGAATTTTTGAATAACCAATAAAATGTTCATCTCATCTCATCTCATCTCATCTATCTATTCCAGGATTCCATCATATATGAGCAAAAATTTTTTTTCATCCACATTATTTCTATGTATACAAGGATTGTCTTTTATACTTTGCATATAGAGCTAGAAAAAACAGTATAGATAGAGAGATATTCAATCGTTACAGCGTTAAACCAGTTGTTTTTTGACAATAATTGATTTCAACTGCTTTCTGTTCTTCCGTCTACAGGTAGGTATCCAACGAGAAACTAATTTTTTACAGATAATTTTTCAGGTAAAACTTTCCAAAAGTATTCAAAGTGACATAATATAATATGAAGCTCCAATTTCACATGTGGACCTTTTTGTACATAATCGACATTTTCCTGTATCTTCCACGTTTAAATTATCCATACCAAGGAAAAATTGACTGACTCATCAACTTCCAAAAATTTAGTTCAGATACATTTTTTAATAAAGCGATCTGGAACGTTTGCGTCAAGTTGACTAAGCAGACAGACAGACAAAAGACAACCATCAAATAAAGAACTGCTTAGAGCTTAGATTGTTTGACTTAGTATGTAGTGTTATCACTACTAATTATCAATTAACATTTTTACCAACTAACAGCTGACAATACCTTGAGAAGATCACTTCACTATTTTCCAATTTTTTTCACATTTACAGAAGTGTTAAATCCTGCTGTAAAATTAAAGTTGATTACTTGGGTCTTGGAAAAATATAAAAATGGGGAAACATGACGCTGCATACAACTCGAAATTTACGAGATTAGGTTGCCCATT
The DNA here is from genome assembly GCA_910591675.1 of Galerucella calmariensis. NCBI lineage: Eukaryota > Metazoa > Arthropoda > Insecta > Coleoptera > Chrysomelidae > Galerucella > Galerucella calmariensis. The sequence goes on along the minus strand of CAJUYG010000114.1, from coordinate 177,519 downwards.
TGGAAGTCCATCAGCTTTTTAAAACCACGTTGTAGAATTATTTACGTGTAAAATACCATCTTATCTTGTATTTTAAATACTTAAATGGTAGCTGGAAAAAAATAGGTTGGAAAACAGAAAACACATGAATAAAAAATTTCCACACTTCAACAAAAACCCTCCGAAACTGCTTATTACATTGGAAAGCACCTTGCTCGTGGACACACAAGATCCGTAGCCATTCATGGTAAATTATGGATGGATGCTTTAAATAAACCCATTTGTTGGAATATATAAGAAAAAACGAGGTCTATTATTTTGCAACATCCACGCTGTTGTGTTGAAGTGGTTACAAAAAAAATGTACAAAGAAAATGCGCTATTTTTGATCTATTATTTTTGCTTCTGGTTGGACTCGAACCAACACACCTACAACCTAACGGGATGCAATACAGATTAATTTGTACAGATGATATTTTTGTCTCGTTATCGTTAACCTTTTTCGAGCTCATGCACTATTAGGTAAAACTAAACACTTTCATCCGGCAACAGTGTGGAAATTCACATTTAAACTTTTATTCCTTTATCTTTTCGCTATATAAACGTTGATCACGTTGGTAGCGCATGCCATTGTATTTGAAAAGAAAACAATTACAATTCCTTCAATAACATGCGAAAAAGTGCAAATTATAAAATGGTATTTTGGAGATCATTCGGCTGAAGCAATAGCTAATTTGTTTATTGTGGCATCCCTCCAGTGGAGATAGTCAATCTGACCCGCCCAACGCTGACTGCACACAATTATTCTTCTCTCTATCTATCATATTTTTCCATCAAATAATGGAATAAAACAAAAAAAGTTTTATTTATAACATAAATAATAAACGTCCACTTATGATTTTTGTTTAAAAAAACATTCTGCTACATCCGAAAAAGCCGCTTTTACGACGGACTTCATTACCTATATATACCTACATTGAATCTTAATTAATGGAAAAGTAACAACAAATTAACTTTGGTTAGTTATAATAAAGAACATCACTCAAAATAAACAAATAAGTTTCATACCGTTTAATCTGGAAATGGTTATCGGCGATGAAAACATGCTAACGTTTCGTAATTAACAGACTTTATCGTTAAATTAGTTCGAAAACTTATACACGTTCCACTTTGCAAAGTGAAGTTTATCCAAAATAAAAATTCCTGAGGCTAGAAAGTGTCGATATCCATTAACATGCCTCTGCATTCCACCATCCGAGTTCTGTAGATGTAATATAGTTCGAGTAGGATGTGATCAAAGAGGATGCTGCTCGAGGGCAAGTATTGCAACACGAACAGACGTCCGGATGCCGGAGTCTGTTGGACGTCGGTGGCTTCCAATCAGTCGGCGGGCAGGTAAACGGGTCCCGGGGGATAATGCCGGAACACACACGTACCTAACTGACTCGTCCCCTGGGTCCCTAGACGAAACTGTCGTCGATGGACATAACTATAAATTCAGGAGGTCGACGCGCGGCGGTAACGCCACAGTTTCGGCTGGATTTGCAGAGGGCAAGGCTAACGACTTTACGCACTACCATAACATATACATTCTGAACCGGGATCAGAGATGGGATTCGGTCTGCAGAACAGGCGGATACAGAGTGGAAAACTTTCATTTGGTTTATTTAAATAAAATAAAACATTTATAAGGATTATATTAAGTTAATTCGTTGTTTACTATGACTAGTTATTCTCTGATCATTCCTCACAGTTTCTGATTGCAGTTGCAACAGATCTATGTTGTTATAATTGATGAAATCGCATATAAACAACAAACAATGTAAAACTTATACAGTCCGTTTAAGAAGTGTTCGGAATTTTATTTTATCCCTAATTCAAATATATTCTTTTTTTTGTAATATTCAAGTAGATTGCGTCATTATTTTTATATATATACTTAGAAAAGGTCCTCGAAGCGTTAAAAAAGTTAGTCCAATTTACCAAACTGAAAAGGTATATGAAGCAACTAAGAGAATGAAAAATTACACAAATTATCAATAAGAAATTCCTGGAATCACAACTCTACAAATACAACTGAAAACTTATTTTTGTCCAAAATATTCTTAGAAGGAGTCTTCAAACGATATTTGCACATTTGTCAAACAGAGAAAAATGGTGAACAGTTTGAGTTACTTCAGATATTTTTTGTCAATTTCCATATTTTATGAACAATCCAACAACGCTGCAAATGTCCACAATGATGACGTAAACGCAACTTTACTAGGCATTTCAATGATCTCTTTTTTTTGTAAGCTTATTAACAATTGAGTTCCTTGTAAACATGAGTGAAACAGGTATGTATTGTAATGAATACATTATACTGAATAAAACTATCATTGATTTAAATCGATGTTATGTACCTACCAGACATAAAATTAATTTTTCTCCAGTATAAACTTTTGTTCGTTGATTTTGCAAGTTATTCCATCAACAAGTTGAACAGAACGTGTTCAATTATCAGTCTTTTCAGAAAATTCACAAAAAAGTTAATGTCATGAGCCAATATCCAGATTAAATTCTTCTTTCTCGATACTTACAAACGCCCATTACGTTTTATCGTCGGGGCCATATCCATGAACCAAGGGTTACTTGCATTTTTATATCCTACAAAAGAGAGGTTGTGTTTGGCCCCAAGGCGCTATACGGAATCACGTTTTGGAAATTACTTTTAGTAGTAATGCACTTAGGATATAAACCCGTCGTTTTTATTGGATGTATAAAATTGGGGAAATTAAAAATACATAATTCCTACATGTTTACTCTGGAATAAAAGTTTAACTTCTTCGAATTAAATTTTAACAATTTTTTCGCCGGAAGCGTTAATATGTAACAATAATGTGATTGGATCAATGTTGTATTCTCCAGTTTCCAATTAGTAGATAATCGTAAAGTGCTTAACAGACAAGACCGTGCCGTGATCGTTCTACTAACCGATTTTCTAATCTAATAAGATAATCAAGTGTGGATTTTGGTAAAAGTAATTAGGGCTTTTCCCAAGCTTTCAGAGTGCTTGCTTCCTGTTCCGTACACTCATATCCCAGGATGATGGTGGGAATGCTGACCGGACATTTTAGGCTGAGGAAACATATGCACACAATTGGCCTAGCAGATGACAGCCTATGTGGGTTCTGCCAGGAAGAAGAGGAAACAGCAGAGTACATACTCTGTGGGTGCGAATGCCTAGAAAGGGTGCGGTTTCTCTTACTCGGAGAAGAAAAACCGAGGGCAGAGGATTACGGAAGGGAGGCGGTATTCAGGCAAATAGGTCTAATAAAAAGACTAAAGTTAGATGTCGAAATATAGGGAAGACCACAATGGATCTACAAAGGTCGCAGTGGGATAGGACAAACAGCCACTCCAATTCTGATATAATCGAATATCCCAGTTTCTGCTACTGCTTTTGAGCCGTCTGATTACCATTAAATGTCATTTTTTCCAAGTCTAGTAATGAGTTAACTATTGTAGAATTATACACTTTCATTTTTGCCCCCCAGGAGTCATAACAGCTCGGATTATTTTCTCCTAATACATGAATATGTTGCCATTTTGCAAAACAACAAAGAAGCAACGAATCAGACTCCGAGTACTTACCAACTACCTTAACTATTTTATTGTCAAATAAAAACTTTGGACATTTTAAAAGTTGAAATCCTCTTGAGTATTTTATTATTTGAGTTTTATTTTCTTTGTACTGTAAACAATAACATACCCGTAGTGGGTGAATTTTAGATACCAAAACTAGATATTATTTTACCAGACAAAACTTTCCAGTTATAAAATAATCATACCATTAGGCATTACTTTCTCGGATTAACGACTACATGATGTGTGTTTTTCTTTTGCATTAATTATGTTGGTGTTAAATTCAAACGAAATATCTTGGAATGGAGTATATTTGATTCATTATTTCGAAATTTTTGTTCCGTGTCGTTATTTTCCTGTGACTAAAAATACAATAAATAATTTTGTAACGACCAGGAATCTCAATAAAATCTGCGACTCGGCAACCGAAACGTGTTTCGAAATGTTACAAACACAAAATTTATACACATCTGAAGGAAAAAAATCACCTATACCCGAAAATGACATTATAATTCCACATCTCGTAAGAGAAAGATCTGATATAGGCGTACGATATATGTTTCCAGCATAATAACTCGCAGCAGGCTGTAGAAAAAATTTCAAGAGTATAAATTTATTGCACCTAAGGATCGTTTGAAAATCTATACGATACGAAAATGATATTTTGCAGGGGCACGTTTCGTGATCCAGTTAGAGCTGACGGTATTGTTATTCATGGACGGGTAGCAGCATAAAGTCTTACTGTTTCTGACTTTCTCGAGCAATAAGTTCCGTTTAAAATGTTAGAAAAGAGAGACAACAGGGTAAACTTTTCCTAGCGAGCTCTCTGGAATAGGAATTATCCTGGGAATGAAAAAAATAAATAGTTTAGGTAGTTTCTGGTGAATTGAGACTTTCTTTCTCATAAATATATTTCGTTACATTTTTGGAATATCGATGTATGATAACTTTATTTGAAAGAAAAGAAACAATATTGTCAGGAATACAAAAGAATATAATACAAAAAAACAGAGTATTATACAGGGTTGTCCCTGTTGTGCTCTCGGATGATTGTGCAGATATAGTGGAAGATAGATTTTCCAAAATTTCATTAAAGCTGTACCATAAACGAACACTATACGATGGGCTGACACTATCTTTATATTGGATACAAATAATTTCTATAGAAATTGACATACATGTCCCTTCCGGTTATTCTGAAAGTAAACGACAACTTTGTTATTTTAAATGTAACTCCCTATATATTATTAAGTTCCCTTATCCAGTGAGGATTCTCATTAAAGCAATAACGGCAATATTGACGATTTATACGACCGTGAAGTGTAAATATGCTCTCATCAGAAAACAAAACATCTTCTAATTGGATCATGTTATCTAACATTGCCATCATTTGTTGAAAAAAAAAATGAGCTCCTGACTTGGCCATCATTTTATAGGGATGCTGTTTTTGTATTTCTTTATTTCATATCAGTAAAAAGGAACTCAAGAAGGGTTTTTGCTTAGTTTCTTAATATGGAGAACTAAATGGAAAATAAGCATAATAGTGTACATTTAGCGAATTTGCGAAATAAAATAACTGTCATTTTTTTAAGTTGATTTTTGTATTAAATCTGAAACCACTTGATATTGCAGAAACAGTTGCGAATAGGTTTGGGAATTATGTCTAGAATTTTCTGAATAATCCAAAAAAATAAATAATATACAGTTGGTACATGGAATCAATGCTCTTGGATACTATGCTGCTAATCCCGGAGCGTCATTACGATGTTGTGCAAGAGATTTAGATGTACCATTAGTACATAAAACGAATGAATGAATAAAAAAACAAACAAAAGTTTCATTCCTACTCTTTTAACATAGTTCAAAGTTTATAGCAACCAGACTATAATGGAAGAATATAATTTGCATAGGTACTGTGAATTAATTATAAATTTGTGGTGCATCTTGTTTATGCAGCCACCTATTTCTGGATCGCTCTTTATTGTCAATAATATTTCCAAATTATGTGTTCGTTTATGGTTGAATTTTCACCAAAGATCATTATTGATTAGCAATTAAACCAGGCAATATTGGTTGTTGTCGAATTGTTTAAACAAATTTTCGTTCCTTATGGTAGACTTCGCTTCACATGAGAAGAAGCCACTTGGAAGTTGCAGTCGTATGCGCGAACTTGTTGTCAAAACCAGCGCCACATGGTAAAATTCACATTCGACTTCAAATCAGTAACGTAACGTTTTCACATTTTGTAAGTTAACACAAAATTAGTATCTGTCGGCCTTGACAGTGAATAATTTTTACCAATAAGTTTTTTAAAAGGCATGGTTTTAGATCAAATGAAATACACAAAACTACAGATAAACTAGATAAACGACTTGAAATATTCAAATATTCGACAGTTACTGATTGCTTCAAACACAACCTCAGATGTCGATAATAAAATTTCTGTCGGCATGAAACATCGCTTGTCACACCAATGGCATGAAACCGTCGTTACGACATAGATAAACACATCTACATCTAATCGTTTCTGTAGTATAGTTTGACCAACTACCGCTTCTTTGTAGTTTTTTCCGTTACAGTTTTGCATATTATTGAATGCTCAATATTGCATTATAACATTTAAATTATCGCAAAAAGTAGGAAATTGTTTCTTTAATATTTCAATAAACTGTTGACAAGAATTTTAAACTATATATTTTGACTACGAATACGGCAATTGGTGAAAAAAAAACCGTAAGTAAATTTGTCACTTTTGAAATGGAAGGGAATTTTTGCCACTACTGCTCTGTGGCACAATATACAAATTTTTATACATACAATAAATTGTCTAAAATAAATAACGTAACGCACTACAATGGAACATTCCATTAAACAAACATTCTTGTATGAAATGCACTTGACAAAATAACTTTTAGTAATTATATACTGGACGGACGTTACAGCATACAGCCCTTTGTACGTATTGCGAGCTGATTAGGCGTGTAAAGTCCAGAAGCTTTTCAATTTTTTGCTTATCATCATATCAAAATTAATTTTAAATAAAACATGTTTATGACACAGCAGTAATTATTTACAGAGTAATTAAATATATATTTCCAGCGCATGATTTGAACATTTAGTAAATTTTTCCATTTTTAGATTATCTTCATAGGAATTAGTATGTGGGTTTACAACTCAGTTAAACAAACTAATTAAGTAGCTATTTTTCGTTCAAGCATCCTCTTGTTCGTAGAGTACCAGTTGAAATATTATTTAGAGTGAATAGTTCATAGAGATACTACATTTAGAGGCAACAAGCCATAGGGCGCTCTGTAAGTGGAAATGTCCTTCTGAACTCCAGCAGGAGAGAAAGAGACAGACGATCAGAGGTTTTCTGTCTTTGTTTGTATATACATAGCATACACGCTATTAAAGAAAGACAGCTCAAAGCTGGCTTGTTCCCCCTATTTGTAGTATCTCTATGAAATAGTTGGCTTTATTAATGACAATTATAGGTAATCTTTTTGGCATTTATAACACAAATTGTCAACATTATCAGTCAGTCAGTCAGAGTATGTTACTAAGATGAAAAATTGAATTGATTTGAACCAAAATTTGTGTTTCAAACACTACAAAATACAAATGAAATAGAGCACGGTGCCAGATGCTGGAAAACATATACACTGATACAAACAAAAACCAAAGAATGCACAGGATGTGGAGTCTATTCCAGATCACTGAGCCTGAAAATTGAGTGGCGAATGGGGAAAACAGAACTGGCCGGTATCTCATTTGCCTCAAATTGCTCATGCTCAATCCCTGAAGAGATAGGTTGGAATCAAGGGATGCAGTTTTGTCAGGATTACCCTGACCGACCCTGAGAAGTTAGCGTTATAGCAATACTTGTCGATGATCAGGAAAAACCTACGCATAACAGTAGGATTTCTGATTGGCCACTGTCAACTGAGAAAACACCTCCATACAATGGAGCTAGTGGGCACACCTCTATGCAGGAGGTGTGAAAAGGATGACGAAGCTGTCAGTCATGTCCTGAGAGTGCCAGGAGTTATCGTCAATGAGAGAATCAGAACTGGCTCAAATCGGGTACCCGGTGGTTTTCGAGGTCGCTGATCACGATAATGATGTTGAAATTGACCCCCCGGACACCTGGGGCTCAAGAACGTCGATGAACCTCGTCTCCGTGGAACTCTCCAAGAAATCATGAGGGGAACGAAAAAAACTCCGCGCCCGGGGTTTTTTCGGGCGGCTGAATTCAAATATGGCATCGGCGAACACCCCCCGGACACCTGGTGCCCACGAACCTCGACCTGGACATCATCCCCGAGTACTTTCTTGACAATATCGACAAAAACAGCCCGGAAATTATTGAAGGCGTGTTTTTTGAGGCGCGAAATCACGATTTCACGTCGAAAACGACATTCCCACCACCAAACAATTCCAAACAAAATCGAAAAAGGGGGACAGAAAATCGTTATAAGGGGTTTTTTGGGCCGCTTAATCAGAATTTTGCGCTGGAAACGACTCCCTGAACACCTGGTGCGCTGTACCCTGGCCTCGAACGTCCCAAAAACCCCTTATAACGATTTTCGGTCCACCTTTTTCGATTTTATTTGGAAAACCCCCGGAGACGATATTCAAGCGCAGGTTCCGGTGCACCAGGTGGTGGAAGGGTCGTTTTCGACGTGAAATTGTGATTTCGCGTCTCAAAAAACACGCCTCCAATAATTTCCGGGCTGTTCTTGTCGATGTTGTCAAGAAAGTTCTCGGGGATGACGTTCAGGTCGAGGTTCGGGTGCACCGGGTGTCCGGGGGGGTTCGCCGATGCCATATTTGAATTCAGCCACCCGAAAAAACCCCGGTCGTTTTTTTCGTTCCCCTCGTGATTTCTTGGAGAGTCCCACGGAGACGAGGTTCATCAGCGTTCCTGAGCCCCAGGTGTCCGGGGGTCAATTTCAACATTATAATCGTGATCAGCGAACTCGAAAACTCCCGGGTACCCGATTTGAGCCAGATCTGACTCTTATTTACAGAGGCCTCCCATGCACTTTTGACTGCAGCGATGCAATTCCCGATTTGTAATGGAAACAAAGTAGGTACATTTTTTACAAATAATTTCCCGGAGCCAATGCAAAAAACCGCATTCCGATCCGTCTTTAGGGAAAAAATTCCGAACTTTTTTGCTTTATCCGCTCGACTATAAGCCGAAGCCGAGGCGGGTTGCTGGTTATTAATAAATATGATTAATGAACAATCTTTACAGTACCTAGTTGGCTTTGACAATTGAACAGGAATTGACAGTATGTCATATTGCTTTGTGTAAAGGTGGTTTTATCTGTTGTGAAAAAATAAATATCTTTGGTTTGCGTTGGGCAGATTTTCAGTACATCCTGTGCAAGATATAATCGTGGTATTATATTACCGGATTGCCGCAAATAATATTTTGGTAGGCATGCATCCAAAATGTTTTAAAACTAAATTTATATAAAGAAATTAAACAAACTTTCAACTTGTTCAACTTGTCAAAAATCATGATTGCAATCGTATTGTTTTTCCAACTATTTCACCTGTCCCAGATCGTCTACGCCACTCGAGAATATTTTCACGGAAAAAACTTTATCCGCGGATGAAGGGTTGGCTTAATGAAGTGCCATTTGTCAAGAGGCCATCGTCAACTTCTCGAGCGCTTCTCTGAATAATAGTCGAGCTGTTATTTTTTAAATAATGCTCAAAGTGGTGTAAAAGTGCTCGCTAAATTTTAACTCACTCATTAATTCAACTGTTACGTTAGTATCTATTGGCTTCAATTAGTAAATTTCTCTTGCTGGATTTTAATTGTCGTAGATTTTCTGTTTCGTAGTTTTCGTCTTTGAATTTAGATTAGTAAAGTCTCTTTATTGTTACAATTATAAGCTGCAAGTATCCAAAGTTATTGAATTTTTGGTTGTAGGTATTTTTATTAAATCTACTTTCAAAGAAAAAATATGTAAATCCTTCTTATGCCGAAAAGAAGAAGACTGAATAATACTTTATGAAATTTTATACAAAATTATTTGCATCAATTTCTTTTATATCTTGAAATGCTAGCGGGTACTGGATATTGATATTTTGGTGATAATGTAACAATTAAATTAAAATATACAACTTTAATCTCCCTCTGAATAATTTATAGTGATTTAAAGTAATGTGTACTTATATAAATTAGACGAAACATGCGCTAATGAATGTTGTAATGCGAGTCTCATGTACAATAAATATAAAGTGAAATGAAAAAAAATCACAGAGCTGGTCGCCAGTTCACCACACAATTTGTTCTAAATATACAACTGGCTACCGACCAGTCTACACCCACCATTTACGCATCAATCAAAAAAGATTTTCGTCGTTTCACGAAAATGTAAACACAATTCGGCGGAATTTTTTTGGAATATTTACTTAGAATTTTTGGGTTATTAACATTTATCATGTCTACATTCTATACAGGGTGGCCGGACGGAAACGAAACAGAGCCGACAATTTTTGATCAAAGGGGGACACTTTTTTCCGCTAAGACTGTTGGGTCGTTGTGTACAAAATGATACCTTACTCGACCCCTAATCCCATAAAAATATTCTGAGGTGATTATTACCCCCACTAGGGGGCGAAAGTAGCGAAATTAAAAATACCGGAAAAAAGTGTCGGCGGGTCTCTGTGGTTTTTCAAAACATTGACGCCGCTCTTGGACACCCTGTATAAAAGAGAGGATGCTAGTAACGGGTTACAGTTATATTATAAAATGTTTTGATGTTTTTAATTTGAAATCAGTGTTCACACCTTTGCTTTTTCGAAAGAGTTTGAAAATAAGTTACTCAATTTAAAAACCAAACCTCAATACTATATTTTTAGGTGACACAGATATTCCAACCACAGAATCATCTGTCCATGCTGACTAATTCTACATTATCTTTATCCTTTATCCAGGAATGTTAATTTTTCATGAAGGTGATTACTTAGGACCAGGGATGGTCATGAAAATGTATAGATTTCTCCTTATCACTCAATAATGCTGCTAAATCCAATATTAGGATGGATGGTGCCATAACCATAACAATAATAAAACAACTCACCATAACAAATATTACAGATATCATAGTACAAGTGATAAAGTGAAGAACATGGTTTGATTAAATATGGTCAGCTTTTTTAGTTCCATGACGTTTTTCATAACATCCCCACCGTAATATGAAAAGCGTTAAAAAGACAATTTCCTCCACTTTCAGTTGCAGTATAGCAGAGCTGTTAATCATAAGTCATCTAACCTAACCTAACCATATCCGTCAATTTTATTAGAGGCTCTTATGTCATTCTCCACCATAATGGTATATTTTTGATAATGATGCTTAGGGCTTTTTTTGTTAGTGATTATGAAACTTTTCTATGGTATACGAATGTCACCAATTTTTTGATCCTATCCTTGTTTTGATTGACTAATTAGGTGAAAATTTATATAATTACTCAATCATAATAGTTCGACATATATATGTCATTTCCCAAACATTCCTTCTACAATTAATAGCTCCTTTTGCCAATAAAGATGTTTTTTTGTCTGATAGTTTTCTTTTTAGAGGAAACACTCCAAAAATATTTTTTTACTTTACCATCAACTTTTTTCAACTTTCCTTTCAACCTTGGAAGATTCTTTTAAGCACACGTACATAATACAGAAGTTTTTTCGCATGAAAGTAACGCTATTAGCCTTAACTCCCCAATAATCTTTTCACCTCACTCGGAGTGCATTCACGTGTGGGAATAAAGTGACTGGAGTGTTGGTTGTTATGAATCGTCGAACGCTTAAGAATACAGACCCTTTTTCCTGATAAACCACCATTTTCCAATAATGTATAAGGCCATCGTCGTCAAGGTAACAACGCTGTATGCGATACGTATCTGACTAAAATCTTTTTAACGGAGCGTATTTATTTGTTGATTAATGAAATAAATTGTGTGTTTCTTCCATTATTTTGAGCCATGGGAGATACCCTCTACGACTTGGTACTTGAGTGTAGCACTAATAACGACAAAGCAATGGGGAGACGTTTATAGGTCAAAATTCGGAGAGTAGGCTTATCTCTTTCGGTCTTATTAATAAACACGGAGTAACCTGAGACTAACTTTATTCCATGCTTAAACCATCAGTTTGACAGATACGCTATTAATAAACTCATATTAGACAAGGAATAGGCTACTCCGAGGTTAGTCTGGGACTAACTTTGGTAATAATTTTAATCCATGGAAATAGGTAGTTTAAGCTCGGAATAACCTTCGAATAAATATAACCTTAGTTTTGTTGAACTGTCAATTGTGGTATTATAAATGTCATATTCTAATTCGAAATTTAGTTTGTCGTTTTTGCATTATCAGTTCGTATTATTATTCAGTTTATTTTTATCAATTATGTATATTTCTTAAGTATTTGCTTTGGTTCAGTGAGTAGTAATTATTTTGCGATGGAAGAAAGGGATTATTATTTGGAAGATTTGAGAAAGATGGAAAAATTGGAAGAAGCAGAAAATATTCGTCGGATCAGAAAAATTAAATGTTATAAAATTCGGGCGAATACCTAGGAATTGAAAGCTATAAAATTAAAAATGAAATTTTTGATCAGTTTTTATTTATTTTTTCCTTTTCTTTTTGTTGCAAAAATTTTTCATGTTCTTTGCGTTGTATAGTAATCTGGAGTTTCTCCTCAGCACGCCTTTTTTGATTCCTTCAATTTGAGTGAGACTGAGTTTTTCAACAGAACTCATACTAAATATATATAACTAGGTATTAACAATAAAAAACGTGAAGAAAATTCGGAAATACTACTTTTAACACAAAATACAAACTGAGAGATAATTATGAGATAACTATTTTTGGAATGAATGAACAGAGCACTGACACATGTCACAATAAAAAACAGAACAGATGTCACCATAACGTCACTTTATTGGTCAATTCCTACCATACAACTGTGAATCTATCCTTAAGTCATGTCAAAACCCAGTAATAAGGAAAGAGTAACTATTACCTCCTTAGTCGGAGTTTATTAATAGCAATTGTATCACTTCTTTAAACCTACGCTAGTCTCAGAGTAACTAGTCTCTGACTAATCTAGGAGTAAGGGCGGAGTAAGAAATTTTTATTAATAAGACAGTTTATGTTTTATACTTTTTCAACCAATTTCTAACCGTTTTGTATTAATAATTGTATTTGACGACTATTATTTCAATGTTCCCTGGTCTATTTATCATTTCCAAATCATTTTTATATTCCATAAAATCTTACAATCTACAGAAACTCCACTAAATTCTATTATATTATAATCCAATACTAAGGTCTATCTTTATGATTGAAAGTAACAATAATTTACTTTTAGATAGATTTTCTTGATTTCCCAAATGGCATGAAGCACGTGGTATTAGAGGTTAGGGGCAAATCGAATTGGGCACATCGCTATGGCATGCTAAAATTCAATTCACGATGTACTGAAATATGTCAGACAGTTTATAATTGTGTCATTGCGTGTCGCTCAATTAGATTTATTGTGTCGGCCAGCTGGATATATTTCATTGGCTGTTCCGACGCACTTTTTAATGAGCCACAGTGATTTATAGTGTGTATGCATGCAGTTCATTTAGTTGATAATACTTCAAATTATTTTCAATATAATACAAGATAAGAAGTGTTGTGGAGATATCACAAAATGTGTGAAGTGAAGTGAAGGTTGACTTCTCTTTTCGGTGTGGATACCTTGAAAATTACCCCATTAAGCTTAATCTTCGCAAGTAAGTTGTGTGTGTGTGTGTGAGAGGCAGATGGCATGGAAATTACTTCATTTGCCACAGAATTTTGGAAATTGCTCAGTTACATTCATATAGTAACATTAGACTCCTTCAAGCAAGAAAGTTAATAATCTGTGTGTCTGTCTATATCCTGTCTCCTAGAGTCTGTAGTCTCTCGTGTTCCGCTGTTGCAGAGGATGATTTCTGGCAGTTGGAGTAGCCTTCGCAACAGCGCAAGCAGACCATAGCGAACTCGGTCCCAAATTTAGCACAACTTTTCCATGCTGCTGCGTCTTGTCTTGGACGTTGAAGGTTTAGGTTTTGTGATCTGAACTCCAATGGCTGTTTCTGCAATCTCCAGCTAGTGTATGTTGGGAGTGAAGCTCCTTTGTGTGCGCACTAAACCCCAGTTTTTTCTTGTATATATTCGTGAAACAACCTAAAAAAATAATCCAATGAATACTGAAAAAATTCTAAAAACTAATTTATTGCCAGAAACGTCGCGGAAGCAATGACGCTATTTAAACGTTTTTTCACGCTGAGAGAATCGGTCGATTACCAACATTAAGAGTTAAATTTTTCCTTGACGTAATCAAAAGTTACCACACCTCATTAACCGATTTTTATCTCGTTTTTATGATAAATAGCCTCCACTCGGTAGAGAATTAAAACGATTTCAAATGTAAGGTACGATGAGACAAAAAAATAAATTGAGAAAGAGGAATTTAGATTGAAAATGTATTATATTGAATACATTGTTGAGATTTTGTAATTTCTGTATCAATTGAATTAGTTTTTTAAGTAGATTCAGAAACTTCTTGAAAAAAGTTAATTTTAAATTCAATTTCAATCGAGTTTTATACAAGGAAATATTCGCTTCAAGTTTATTTTTATGGAATGTCAGCTTTCTAATTTTAAATTGGGACCTTGTAAGGCGAGATAAGGTTTTTTCAAATACCTAAGTACACACACAAAAATTGTTCACGACAAAACTGACTGAAATTGTGACACATTTTTAGAGGTACCTTATAATTTCTGGGTAAAGTGTTATTTGAAAATTAATCTTAGAATTAAGCAAGACAATACACCGAAAAATGCATATTCAAATATCCATATTTTTTATCTTGGTCTAGTCAAACAAATCCTATACCTACTTGAAAAAAGACAAAAATAGCGAACATTTACATTTGTTTTCTCTCTTACGAGACGGTTGATTACGATGGAGGAAAATCTATTTCATCCAGGTACTTGGTATCAACTGATGATACTGCAAAATGAACTTCTTTTTTCATTACATTGTCAAGCGGGATTTAGTTTGAAATCCGTCAAGCAACGCTTTTTGTATCCCGGATTTTTCCCAGCCGTCATATGAGTAAATAACCGAGTTTTCACGGAAATGCATTAACTGACTGTGAGAAACTAGAGTGGTGAAAAACGCTTGTTTTGTGTTTATCTAACGGAGAGTTATAAATTCCGAGGAACATCAGCAACAGGTTGTCCAGGAAAAATAACATCAATTGTCCCTTTATCATCCCAGGCACAGACAACATACTTACGAGATGCCCGTTATGTTTTATTTATAAAAAAAACCTTTCAAAAAAGAAATAACAGCTTATACTATCGATCACTTATACATTTTTCCGTCGAACGTGCGTTTTTGCGCTATATTGATGTACTGGGTGTCTCATTATATTCTAACTGTTTTCACCTGACTGTTCCAGATTTTTTTGTATGGGGATTTGTGAAAGATAGATTCTACAGCCCGATGCCTGCTACTATTGAGGAATTAAAAAATAACATACGGCAGGAAATGGAAAATATTCCTGTTGAAATTCTGACATCAGCATTTGACAACTTGGTTCGATTCCACAAATGTATAGACCAAGAAGGAAGACACATCGAACATTTGTTTTACTTTATATCTAAATCATTACAGTATCCTAGTTAAAGTTATCTAACTTCGCTTTCTGTGCACAGATTTTAAACTTTAAAGTACCGTTATGAAGTAAAAATATGCGTCTTTCAATAAATTGCTAAATATACAGGGTGTCCTATTTAAAAAATAACATCTACTGTATTCTGAATATACGCCACTTTTCTAGCGGGTAAACCGGAAGTATGCCATACATATAAATGTGTCACAACAAAACTTACGGTAATTTTAAACCTAACTGTGGAAACCGCATCTTATTATCCAGAACCGTTTCGAAGATATAAGCTCTTAAAAACAGTCAGAATATAATGAGACACCCTGTATAATAAACAAAATCATACATGAATGACCTCTAGTATAATTGAGGACTGAATTTCGGTATCTTTTTCCATATTTATTGATTTTCTATATTGAAATAAAGAGAAAATATTTGACTTTTGTACGTTTGGAATGGATAAACTCAAAAACTACTCAACATAGTTTATGAATGGAAAATTCATTTTGCTACCACTTTTTTTTAATCTTGGGAAAATACTAACTGTTAATCAATAAACTGATTCTGCGTTTTCAGAAAAAAAAAAAACATTAAACGTTTCATTCATTGGACCACAACACTGGATCCATGTTCTTGAATTTTGAAAAAATTTCTCTGTTCATGGAAATTCCGACTTATATTATGATTAACATTGAATCCTGCAGACAATAATTGTCGAATTTGCTTGTCCATCATACATATTTTTCTTTCGAAATAACAAATGTTAATAAACAAATCATTTGAAATTTCACCCAATATTGCTAACCAATAAATAAATCGAAATGGAATGAAAGTGTCGCTTCTTGCTTGTTTATGTACGGTGAAGTTAATTTAGTAGAGGGAAGCTGGAGCATTATCATTGGCCTCTATTTCGAAGTCATAAATATTAACTAAAACTTCCCGGTAATATTTTAGCTCTATTGATGATACAAAAAGTAATGTACTAGTTATAATACTCATGATTACCTACTAACTAGTTCGTGAAACTATTATAGCTGAGTCAGAATGAACGTTTATTTGTTCTATTTAAACTATCAAAACGATGGTATAATCGAAATAATATGATGACATTCATATCGCATTTATCCTTATCCAACTAAATTTTTTTCCTGATTATGGTGAATTATATACATTTAAATAATCCTCGAAATTGTTCGAGACGGACTTCACGAAGTTTCGACGAGTATAATTTTGAATACATTCCAGTGAATATTTAACTAACCACTCTTTTTTGTTTCAGGTAAGCCAAATTCATGATTTCCATCTGCAAACAGGAGTAAGTTATCGTCTAAGATTTAATACTGGTCCTTTCCATTTTTTAAAATAAAAATTTACAAAAACAATCTACAGATATATGTCTTATTCAGAGATACTGTTTTAAATGACTCAAAATAATTGGAAAACTGGTAAACATCTAAGCAAACCTCTCGTGCATTCATTTGATGGGAAATTTATAGCTCTACAATTTTTTTTGTAACATTTTTTGGATATCATTAAAGGTACAGTGTGAAATGACGAAAACGAAACTTTATATTTTGAATAAATATCCTCTAATTTCTTCATTAAAATATGACTATTTTCCTGTAAAGAACATAAGAAAAAGGCCAAAATGAGATCATGTGACATATGACGACTAATTGAAAACATGGCGTCTATAGACACGGTTTTATGCAACGTTTCACTTCTTGTGTATTCTTTGCCTCTACCAAAACACACGACCACCTGTGCTAGTAGAGGGGACTGATCTAATTATTGTGAGTATAACACATAGAACAATTCTTGTCTCTTTCTGTCAAGTAGAGCTCCTCATATGGCCATTGTCGTACTTGTATGACCTGTTAAACTTTTTCTCATATCATGGTAGACTCATTTTACAATTATCTCACAATTATACAGCGTTTCCATTTTCTCTCGTACTAATACTTTTTTTTTCAAACACCTCTCATACGAATTATTTGGTAAAATTCTTGCTAATATAGTACAAAATATTTTCCATATGCAGCTTATTCTCTTGAAAAATGTGGAAATAATTAATGTACTATGTACTACTGATTAACAAATACCGCATGAACTTCCCTATTTCTATTTCATTTTTGAAAATGAAAAGTTTTGTATAAATTATGAATTAGAGAAGCTTAGGTCATTATATAATTATTTTAACGATAATAATACACTGAACTACAAAGGGACGGAGTGAAGTGTAGTTGTCCAAAATGTCCAGTGTTGTTAGAAATCCTATTAAGTCGTATCCAAAAGTTAGTTAACTTTCATGTAAATTCCGTCGGTATTAGTATTCACACACTACAAAGTTCCATCAACCACAAATTGCCCTCTTCAGATTATGACGTAATGTAAGGGTCACTTTTGGATTAAACAGTAGCGTATCTAATAGTTTTAATCTCTCAAAAAGTAATTGTTTTTTATAGTTCAGTTAATAAAATTTTATAAGACTGAAATTTAATTACAGCTTCATTCTTATGGATTAAAATGTATTATCAGTGGAAAACTGGAAATATGTACTTTTCCGTACGACCTAGGCGCATATTTTCTATCCCTATAATCAATGTGAAATCCATAATATTGAATTAGCCAGATTTCGCTTCGTATTACCTAATTATCAAATGAAAGTGTCTAGATTATAACATTTATTTTTTGTATGAAATCATCATCATTTCAATTATTTTGATTGGAATATTTCCATACACCTTATAGGCTAATTTTTGATTATACACCGTCAACCTTAGTTGCAATTAAAAGTTGAAGAAATTTTTTATTGGAAAGATAAACTGCAGATTTACTATTTTCACTTAATACTCCCAATATTTATTTTTTCAAACGACATCAATAGATGCGCCTCTGTATGTGTGTGAGATAGGGAAAAGTATCGGCACATGGCGTCTTCCAGTTGGATGTCCAAAGAGCGTCATTTCCCTTTTCGTGACTAAGAGAATCCGGTTTTAGCACGCCAGTCACTTCCTTATCACGTACACTCCTTCAGATCCGGATAAGTGACCCGATAAGGCGCACAAAATGTCCTCGGCACAACATCAAAAAACAATAGTTTACCAAGCGACCTTTTCACTAACTGTTTTGCTGAACTCGAACTATAAATAGGTTTGTTTACGAACAATATATTGATAAATTTATAACGTTTGATGCTTATCTCTCTACCCTTTCAACAAAAATGTTATGTCAAGTTTTTACGGTTAACTTTATTAAAAAAAATGTTATTTAAATATAAAAAGTGTATTATTTTAGAATAGCATGGCGTACAAAATTCTTTATCATATTATATTTTCTATTAAAACTTGTTAAGGAGTTTGAATCCCCGCCGATTTTGGTACATTCTGGAGTTACCAATTTGTACAGAACAACCAGTATAGGTTTCAAGCTCTCCACAACTCTCGGCTGCACCATTTATGTGAGATTAGTTAACTGTATCTAGTTCAACGTTCTTTTCTTCACTAGTTCCTTCTTGGAGAAATCCACTCTGGTGTAAACTAACCCTAGAAATTCACAATGACAATAGCATGATTATTGTGCTTCCTTGGGGTGCAGTTACTGCCACTTTTTTCAGGTGTTTCCTACTAGTATTATCAACCAGTGGTACCTATACAAAATATCAACAAACCTTATTGTGTAGCTATCCATATTTTGATACGTAAGTATTCGACATCTGTTGATTTAACCAAGTTTACAAATCTCTTTCTATGCCTTTAGATCGCTAAAAGAATAATAAGTTCTTAGTACTTCTTTCCTGATTCACATAATTTTCATACATTTGCATAACTCTTCTTAGTTTCTTCATTTTTTATAGGCTCATATAAATATGAGGACCTTGATTCTCGTTACAAAACGTAATATAATCATTTATTACATGGAAATGTGGGTAAATGTTATAACATGACTATTGGTAACATTTCAGGACTGGCCTAGCCAAACTTGAAACAGTTTATTACATAAATGCTGCTATGGTTTGTTGATTCTTCGAATTTTTAGTGTGAAATCGAAATAAACAGTGGACCAATCAAACCATATCCTCGCCTGGTATAAATCTTACGATTTTCTTGTAACAATCCAGGACATTTTTCTCTATGTGGCATGCAGCAATATTCTTTGGATCCTTGTAAATGTATCTAGTGATATATGCCTCAACGTTTCTCCGATACATTTCAATGGATAAGGCATCCTCGTAATGGAATCCAGTCCGATATGTCCGGACAGCATGAAACCCATTTAAAATAGTATCTTGTCGACGTTGTTTATTTCGTTTTGCGCGGTGTGTCACATAAGACCTTACGTTCCGTGTGCTCCCTACCCTTCTCTTTTTCTTTGTCTCTCTCGACCTTCATGTGAACGATAATTGACCGGCATAATGGACGGCCCTTCGTTTGTCGTTTGTTTTTCCGATTTGGACTTTAATTGGTCTCTTTGGATCGCAGCTTGATGCTTTTGCGAGTAGGCTTCTTTTTTGTTGTTGTAATTTTTTTTGGTATTTTCATTCGTTGTACGTTGTAATGACTTCATTTATCGTGATTCGGATAAAGTTGTTTTTATTGTTAATGACAAAAATTGTTTCCGACTATTCCAGGGATTTTCTCATTCATTTTTGTATCATTTGAAGTGGAAAAACTACTAAATTCGTTTGGCGAAAACTCCAAACAGAATAAACTAACTAGACTAACTAGAATGATTATTATTAGGCGATATCTTTTGGTAACGCGCTTTATTTAATACGACAATATTACAAGAAACTGTATTAATACTTCATTGTTTAAAGCCCACGTGGCTTGTTGTCAGATTTTTTGAATTTTGGTTTGCAGTTGGAGGTGAAGATGTTGCTATTGTCACGACTTCAATGTCCGTATTTATAGTCGGAGACTTGAGACCGAGCTCGAGCTTGAGAACGCCTTGAGACGAGAACGTATTTTATAGTCGAATCTCGAGACCCACAGCTTGAGAAACGCTGTAACTGAGCATGTGCGAATGAAGTCTTACTCAAGGCACAGAGTACACCATTTAACAAGAGACGAAAGCTTTGTCGGTTCCTTTGAAGTCGGGCTTACACGATATTGAGCGGAAATACGTCGAGGCATTGACACATAAACTACTTGATACACTGAGAAAAGTAACACTACACTAAGAAAAATAGTAGTGTTGATGAACATCCCTCACAATTAAGTCTATAGAATATTTTTTTAACTACTTATATGAGAACACCTTATTATTCATCTCATGTGTGTAATGAGAAGTGGCTCATTTTTAACCTAATCTTAAAATAACATACGGTGAACTGGGGGGAATGAACGGAAGTGTCGACTTGACATTGACAGATGAACTAATTAATTCACGCATGTGCCCCCAAATTTGCGATCACGAAAACTACTTTCTTTCGCCTCTTGTTAGATGGTGTACTCTGTGCTCAAGGCAGCCAGCGACCTGTCTTGAGCTCGACTTGAGACGCGGTTTGTGACATTTGTTTTGTTATTTGAGGTTAGATTGTGTATTGGGTTTGTAATAGAATAACAATTTCAATAGTGATTAGTGAAAATGGATTATAGAGAGCACGATGATTTTTTGGAATTTCTTGATTATGTGGAGGAAAATATACAAAATAATAGGATTCCAAAAATATACATAAGGGATGCAGAGAATATGGAATTTTATAACGCGAAAGAATTTCGGATACGTTATAGATTCACAAAAAATATCACTAATGATATAATTTTACCTTTGGTTGTCGAAAATCAAGTAAAAAATTTGTATTTAAATTGAGAATGTACTCACTTTTATATAAGAAATTAATAAAAATAATTCTATTAAGCCCCAAAAAGTTCGAGATTCACACCCAAAATAATAGTTATGCAGAAAATCGCGTTACGGCATCAAAATTCACGACAAATGTGTCACAATTGTCATAAAATACACAAACAAGTTCAAAATTTTTCATCTTGGCCAACAGGAAATTTAATTGCTATGCTTGAGATACGTCTTGAGTCTTTCCTTCGCCGAGAATTCACGAATATCGGACTATGATATGCGTCCAATCTCAAGTCCTGAGTACGGCTTGGCCAAGCACGACTCAAATCCATCTCAAGTCGGAGGTTGAGTTTCGATTATAAATAAGGGCATAACACTTCCGTTACTAGAAGACATGTATTGATTGGTGTATTGACATGTATTGATTGGTGTCTTCCTCAGTCCGGGATTGAGCTCATAGAGCTCTCGGACGGAAAACATATATCTTGTATTGATGAGGTTCAAATACGCCTAACCGGTCTACAAATTCTAATTGCAAACCAGAATGGTTGGTGATAAATATCTTGTAGATATACCAAGCTCGCTTGACTTTGAAGATTTAATTCAATAGCTGTCGGGGCCTTTAACCTGGGAAGTAGTTGTTGCTTCTCAGTTGAAAGGACACAGTTAAAAAAAATATTTTCCAAAAGTTATAAAGCGTCAGAATAATTATTATTCTACGATATCTTTCGGTAACGCGCTTTATTAAATACGACATATTACAGGAAAGTGTAATAACTTTCTAACTATTTTATTATCATCTTGGTCTTCTGTGAATACTTTTGATCTTCTCGTATTTTAATTTTCCGTTGATTTGGTATAATTTTCCATGATTTGTAGATTTTGTGGTGGAAATCAGAAGGTGACTCTAGAAAAAACCTTTTTACTAACCATCATTTAACGTGAATAGTGTCAACTCTTGTTTTATGATGATGAAATAGCTTCAACTAGACCATCTTCGAATATTTTATTCAACGAACCGATCTAAAATAAACAAGAAATTCTTTTTACTTCTTCCGTATCTTCATTTATTATGATTACACCATCTATCCACATCATTTTTGCCAAAGACACTCTTTTTATTGAATATGACCCTTTAACTTTCAGCCAGAAATTCTATATAGGTACTCTTCTATCTTTAGTTTAAACATTAACATTAAAAAACGAATTGAAGAGACACAATTTCCCCGACGTTTCCTTTGAAGTTAGCGAATTGAGTTATGTTTACCGAGTAAAGCAGCAAAAGTGAAAAAGTCCAAACACGCAGACAGTAGAAGTACAATCTGGAAAGACAGATACGGCGCCAGGTAATTTGGATCGCAAATATAAAAATATACTTTCATATCTTTAAGAAATATTCTCACTTCAAAATGTATCTACATTATATTATTCTCTTTATTTGACATTCGATAAATAAAAATATAAATTTTATATATCCTGTTGAAGAGTTTCTACTTTCTGGTCGTGGTAGCGTTGCTAGCATCGTATTGTCACGTGCATGAAAAAAATCAACACGGAAAAATGGCACCACCGGAGTCAACTGAAAAAGTTCTTGAAGGTTTTATCGAATTATATAGAACTCTTTCATGTATTTGGAAAACCAAAAGCAGGGAGTATGAACCACACAAAAAAGAATCTGCTTATGAATTGCCTATTGAAAAACTGAGAGAAATTGAGCCAGGAGTGAACAGTAAAGTTATGAAAAAATAAATAATGTATGAAGCAATGTTACAAAGTTTCACTTTTCATTAACAACTTTTTATTCTTACTTTTCACTGTTTTTGCTGCTCTTTTTTTTCAAAATCAAATGCCTACTAAAACCAGTGCGCGAAAAAACTTAACAACTCTCCGGTATACCGGAGTCACCCTACCGAATAAGGATATTTTATGACTGGCTCTACCACCTTATTGTTTAGAGTATCAGCATTTCAGAATTTAGCTATTGTTCCCAAGGGTGCGCCACTACTAGTATGGTCTTATTTTTCTTTATTACTTTTTCCAAAGGTGTGTCTCTTTTTCATACCATCTTTCTCCATATGTTATAAAAACCTAACTGTGCAGACTTTTTATTGTAATATCATATATTCCATGTGCTTGTGGTGATGACTGTTGACCACCAAATACTCCTTGAACAATTATTTCTTTATCTATTTTATTTAATTTCATGTCTTTGATGCACGAAGTTAGAATATATGAACGTTGTGAGCCGGAATCCAGCAATGCTCGAACACTTTTTTCTCTATTAATATTTGAAATTCTCACCATGATAGTTTGTAATAAAACAGTAGTTTTGTAGTTACTTGCCAAAACGTTTTCTACTGGCTGCTCTTCCATTTTATCAATTTTATCTTGTTTAGCAATTAAATCATGACACATTATGGGATAATGTTTTCTTGAACAAACTATACATTTAACAAGCGCCTTACAGTTTTTACTGGTATGATTTTGTTTTAAACAGGTAAAACATCCTTTTTTGTTCATTACCAAGGTTTTTCTCTCATCGAGAGACAATTTTTGTCCTTTTACACAGTCCTGACTTATATGCATCTTTTCGCAAAATAAACAAAATGGAATTTTCTTACCATCGTTTGCTACTCCTTTCGAATTAGCCGAATATAAAGCTGCTGAGGTATATGGTCCATTTTCACCTGTGGGTTTTTTATGTTTAACAGCTGTAGACATGTATTTACACTTATGATCCGTATTGAAGCTTGCTTGAGCTAAATTGATTCTTTCTTCGGACTCCACCTCACTTCTAAGAAAATCTAATAACAGAGATATCAGTATTGTCTCTAGCATGATCCAACGAAGATTTATTTTTATTCGCATTTCTGTGTCTTTCCCAAACTTTCAATAGATCATCCGGCAATGCAGACTCAACAAGAGGAAACAACATAGCTGCATACTTTTCTTTCGTAACACCAAGTGTTTCCAAAGCCCTCAACTGCGTCTCTAACTTATCATATAATTGAGAGAGTGTCATACCTGTATTCTTCATTGCTTGTTTCATAACTAAGCTCAATAACTCTCTTACGTAAACTTCTACAAGCAACTCATCCCTAGCAAATCTAGCCTTTAACTGGTCAATAGCTATTTGATAGTTCGTCCCTGATGGAGGAAAACTCTCGATTAATTCCCTTGCAATGGATCCCTGCTCCGTGGATTGAAGTAAATACTGAAATTTATCGGTAAAATCGATTTCTTCGTCGTCATGGATTTTCTTGAATTGACCCCAAAAACCAATCCAGTTTTTAACATTCCCATCGAACTTTCTTAACTCTATCTTCGGTAGACGGTATTTCCTTCTGTTCGTGTCGCTTCTCCAACTATGTGAACTGTATTTATCATCTTCAATTTTTTTTTTCAGGAAAAATTCACATCTTGATTTGTATTTTATGAATTCTTCTCTGTAGAATTCACTTGTGTCATATTCTTCTTCGAATGCTGCATCTATTTCAGTAGAGAGAAAAAATTCTCTGATATTTTCGTCTGCTCTCAACAATCTGTCGCCTTTGTCTTCTAATTGCCTGGAAATGGCCAACAGATCTTGTTTATTTGCTGCCTTATCTTGAAATATCATGTCTAACTCTCTGCATATCTTGGAAAAGTGGTTTCTTAACAATTGCCTCTCTTTTTTGATATTTTCCATTTCTAGCTCAATGAGTCCTGTCACGGTCGCCAAAATGTTATAATTAAGCTTAGGAAATGGATAAAATAACGTACAAAGTTTTATGAATCCTTTAATTATATTTTATATGAACATTCAAAATGACATTGACAATTAACATCTCACTGTGATCAATACAGATAAAAATACATTAAATAAAATCCCTTGAATATTAATATTTCCAACACTAACTATGAACTATATCCAATCAGTAGTCTGTGAAAAATATGTAAAACCGCACCTATTTGTTGTCTATTACAAATAGTAGCTGTGTAAATAGCAACTAATATATTTCCCAAAACAGAATTGTCATTCAACAATTCAGAATAGGCCGAAAAACTTTGAATCCGTTCATGATTTAAAAAAAAGAAGTCTCGATTTCTTTGAGAAAAAGCAAATATCTCTCGGATAATGCGAAAACATCTTGTCCCATTTTGTGGCATCACTCTTCATTATGTTGCGCACTATGAAGCTTTTCAAAAGCTTTATAAAAAGGCGAAACCCCCAGGCTTTTCGCATGCATTTAACTATTCTCTTTAATGTCGACAACGCCAACTGCGTGCCCGGACTGCGGGAAATGTATCGTGGGGGAGGAAAATTCTGTGGCGGAAATGATGAATTTGTACTTTGCTCGGAGGTTATTGTGAAGGGATTGTGTGGAATTCTCGCCTCGGTTAGAAAGTCTTTTTTTCTTTCCTAGTATCTATGTATACTTAGTCTTACTTATTTACTTACCTACTTATTCTGTTCCACGCTTTAAAAAAGTAACAAAACTGTAACAGGTTATCGAAACTTTCAACTCTATTTTTTGTTTTATACGCTATCAATCGATTATAACTTTAATACCGGAGAAAAGAAAAAGAGATAAGCTTTATAGTAATGAAAAATGTTACAATTTTCTTGGATAAAGTGACGTAATTTAAAATTAGATAAAATATGTAATATAAAATTCACAACCAAATATAAAAAAATTGAAATATTTACTTTACTTTACTGATAATACAAAACAATATAATATACAAATTATATTGTATTATAATACAATATTTTATTATCTTACATCATATTGAATGTAGCTCAAAAGTCTAGGCTATATTGTAGTGCCACTGTTGTTGTGTCACTGAATAATAAGTTCTTTCCAGCTGAAATGCCCTGATCAATCATCTGAACTCACTAAATGTATTCGCCACTTTTAATTCTAAAACTAGCTGATTGCCTCTGACTCTGACTTTGTAGGTTATCGAATTTATTACCAGATCGGAGGCTGGTATCTTTTCAATTTGAAGATAAATTCGCAAAGGTGCAGTAAGTAAGTTGTTGAAGCACTAGAAGAATTAAGCTGTTTCGACACATGCTTAATAGCAAAACAACCAGAGGATAATGATTTCGATAAAGTGCTTACATGTGGATATCATTAAGGGTGCCGTCAATATGAAGTCCAATGAACTACTCCTGGTTGTACCAGTGTCATCTGCAAATGAAGTGAATTTACCATTAATTAATTAATTTTCTGTGACTTCGTTAATAAATAACAGAAAAAGAATTGGACCTGAAACTTTCTCTGGAGCACTCACTGCTTACTGGTAGATTTTTAGAACTTAAAGGGTCAGATTTGAACAATTCAAGGAATGCCACGGATGCCATTTATTTATCAAAATTTCATGATCAACACAATCGATGGCATTCGATCTATTCGTCGTTGATAAAGTTTCCTCAAATAACTGAACAAAAAAAAATCTTGATTGCATCTCCATTGATGTAACTTAACAGTTTGTCGTCTAAAATGTTATCTCTGCAATAGTATCAAATTGACGCAGCTGGTCATGGATATGGTCCCGGTCGTGGTGTTGCTCGTTAATTAACTCGGAAAAGCTCATTCCGCAACGGCGTATGGTCCGCGGGGATTAAAGGCGGGGAATGAACGGACGATTCGACATCGATGGGATTTCGAAACCTCTTCGGAGACGATTCCGTCACCTGGAGGGTTGTTTTATATCAAGACCTCAGATCACGTACCAAATTGAAAGCACTGCAGCTCTGCCGCATCTAAGCATTTCATTAGGTTAATTAGCGTAAGTATGTTTTTGTGAACAACGTTTTAGATATCAAGATCAGTTTAATATCATCGGGATTATACACAAAATGTGGATCAGGATACCAAATTAAATTGTATGGGAGGATTTTGGACTGGATTATGTGGAAGATAAAGTGAAACGTCGCAGTATTGTATAGGGTGTTTGAAAAATTGGGAGTGGTGACCACAGGAGGAAGGGGATAAAAATAACTACGAAGTTGGTGACACTCGACACAAAAAAGATAAATTAACGTCAAACAATGCGCTAACGAATATATTTTTCTTTCCAATAGCAGCATGACTAACAGCTAGCCTCCTACGGTAGTTACCCACCCAAACTATCAACCTACAATATTAGTAAAGATGGTCAGTTGACTCGTTATTTATTCACTCAATCCAAAAACCGTATAAGTCACCGAATAGAGTAAAACTGGTTAATTTACTTCCGGATATCATGCATATCTCGTAGGCGTGATGAGAGGTGTTAGTATATTTTGGTTGAGCATTAGTGACACTCGGCTAAAAGGTGTTTTATTGTAAATTGCGATTTACAACTTTCATAAAAGGGTCAGTTGCTTGAATTGACACCTTGCAAAGCTTGAATTAGTGGATCAAGAAGAATGTAGATGTAGATGTAGAATGGAAGAACAAACTTTCATCCACGCATAGTAATACAAAATCATTAGTCACAACACCTGAAAGACTACTCTCTTAAGGTGTGTCTACAATATGCCGCTGCTATGCCTATTGGCAAAGTCGATTCGATGTAGACGCGACCGTTGGCATGAGCCAATTAGCAAGCCGTGTGCCAATGAAAATCTCTCAGTGTGGATGTCTTCTTCAAGGGAAGCCCATGAAAACGGAGAGTTGGGAACTGCCAGCAATTGGCTGTTATTAACTTGATGGATATACTATGTGACTGAACTAAATGAATGCCATGACATATGTAGACGTCTTTATAGACGCTGGATTTGCCAATTTGGCAAATCGGGGTATAGTACGGACGCGCCTTTAGACTTTTTACAGAAACTAAGTAGAACAAAGTGGCCTTTAGACTTTTTACAGAAACTAAGTAGAACAAAGTGGCCATAAAAGATATTTTAGGCTTAAAAGAGCAGTCATAATATTTCTTCTGTCGATTCAAGCCTTCAAGCTCTTTCAAAATTTTATAGTATCAGTAATATCAGTGGATTTAGAAGTACGCTTAGAGCAATGCTTGCGATAGTAGCCAATTAAAAGTAAATTTCTGTCTTCTTCAATTCCATTATTAACAAGGACTGCTTGTTCGGAGGGTTATTAGCTTATTATAAAATAAAACGCATGAAGAACGGAATGATCAGTGGACATACTAATAATAATATGAATCCAGAAGACTTGAAAATATATAGGCATGTATAACAGCTGTATGCAAAAGAAGCTACTTGTATCCCACGAAAAAACCCTATGAAACTTCATCAGTATGTTCAATTGATAGAAAAATACCAAATGGACGATGTATTCCATTACATTAACAAATCCTTGGTGAATCTTTTTAAATTCATATGATGATTCCCATTCAGGAACATTGGTTCTTTCTTTTAGAGGAGCTTGATTTGAACTTATCTGCTCTTTTTTCTTCCTCAATGTCCTAATTAAATTTCGAAAAAGTAGTAATGTAATTGAAACTTTCAACTTTTCTAATTGGGTTTTCCTTTTCGTTAAACATTAAACTGCAAATAAATGTATGTACGTTCTATTTTATTTCTAAAGTTGCTTTTACGAATAAATCGCTATGTTTAAAATCAGTGTAGTTTCTTCTGCAGGCTGAAGTTTCCCCGAGGTAAGACCTAGTATACGGACGGGTTAAAGACTGGGAAAGGGACAGGAGTGTATACTGGATTGAGGAACAAAAGATATTCCTTTTCACTAGGAAAATCTACCTCTGTATTTCAAACGGAGATTTATGCTATTCTAAAATGTGACGGAATTAACAAACACAGAACTAATACTGGTAGGATAATAGTATATTACGTAACAAGAGTTGTAAGTGACCCATTACGCATGAAATGGAAAAGTTTTTTTGCGTAATGGGATTACAACTCATGTAGCGTACTATACTTTTTCTACGCCCATCTATTTTCTTCTGAGTGCTCATAATTTCATCTTTTTTACTACTAATAGACATATTCGTAGGTAAAGTTGAGAAAATGTTCGGATACTATATTTTTTACAGAAATTGACAGCATTAATAAGATTACGCCTTATTTTCATATCAAGAAAACGCGTATTTTTTTAGAAATTGTATAATGTGTTGCCGTCATTTTTTAGAGACATCACTCTTTTAAACTAAAATGTATTTCTCTAATGCTAAAAGCTTTTATGTTTTTTCATTGATTAAAAGTATGTAAATAAACCAAATAAGGTAGTACGTGAATAAAAATTTGATAGTAATTTAATTAAACCAAGAAGTTTAAGTTCTCCTCTCAAAACGCACGTGTATGATATGAGATCTGATTACGTGCATGTTATTGTTAAATGTCATTTACGAGGAATGTTGACAGTGCGATTTTTGACGTTCACAGACATGGGCTTAGAAAAAAATATTAACTGACAGCCAAGTAGCCCTTGCAGATTTGAAAAGCAGCAAGGTAGACTGGTAGAAAAATGCCAGGAAGAACTAAATGAATTGGCAAACCACATTAAAGATTAGTGTAGGTGCCAGGACCACGATATTTCTGGGAATGAACAAACTGATGAATTCGCAAGGAGAATTTCAGCAACGACATAACGGGCCATGCCCCGGTGGAATATAACCTGTATAAAATAGGGCATTATAACGGCTACAGACTTTGTGGCATGGATACCGAAACCGTAACCCATTTCACAATTTTCGGAGAAGTCAATGTACCACCTGAAACATATATATGGCATCGTATATAGTCTACTCGAAGGTACGTGGATAATTGGGTGGGCGGGTTAGAAATGGAAGTAGAGTAATCAGAATAAGAACGGCTCCCAAAAAGGAAAAAAAAATTCTCCTAGGAATTATTAAATGAATATTCCGAGTGATATCGTATCCAACTGAAAAGCATTCTGTCAAATATTTGATTTGTAGGTGCGAGTCATAAACTACCATTTTCAATTACAATCGCTTATTGCATGTTTTCCAGCAGTTAATTTTATCGAAAGAAATTCGTCAAATGAAAAATGTCACGTATTTATCAATAGAAAGGTCATGTTATTTATTGGAAATTGTTGGGTGTGCTAGTTGATGAACAAGCAAGCACATTGTTGTTGATAAATTGTACTTGATTAAAGGTAGGGTGAAATATGACATAAATTACATCCAAAGTTTACAAGAGACTGGAAAAGTTCGTATTACTTTCAGTTTCTATTTTTTTTTTCACTCAGTGCCCTAGGGATTGGATAATATGTTAGTGAAGTCGACTTTTTGAAAAGGAGGCTTTTAGGTAAAGTGTCCTCTCCAAGTTGTTTTTATTTGTGCTCTTTATTATTTCAAATATTGTTTTTTATTGTATGGTATCGCTTAAAATGAGTTAAAAAAATGCATATAAGGCAGTTTTTATTACTGATGACATAGTTTGTTAAAATTAGTGGAAAAATAAAAAGTCATTATTGAATGCATAGAATCTTGAGGTTGACAAAAATTGCTCCATTGGGTGTATGGCTCAACCCCTACTAGTACAAACCAGGTGAAGTCCTATTTGCTTTGTTAACCAGAATCTTCCGAAAAAAGACAAATCGTCGCAATTTTCAAAATATAGATTACGTGCTCTATATATTTTAGGCCGTATTCTTATTTTTATCATCAGAAGAGTTACTAGTGTATCAAAGTGGATTCATTTCGAAATAATTTCGTTTATACGGTAACGAGTCAATTTGGTTTGTTGCGTGTTGTTTGAGGTTAGGTATAAATAGAATGATTATGTGTCAATATTTGTCTTCGCACGTGAATTTTCATATTATGACATTATAATTCATGGATAACAAATTTTCATGGATTCAAAGATCATGGTCTAAGAGGGTTGGACCCAGACATTTTGACTGCAACTACAATAGCCATTGTCAATGAAAGCGAGATGAATACCTGAGTACTCTTTCCGCCGTATTGGAATTTTCATTTTAAGATGCTATTAACGTAATTTTTACTCCTAGATTTGTCAAATTTTAAGCGAAATGGTTTTAACCAAATGGTCATATTGAAAGTTTGCCACGCGTCAAATTGGTTATTATCTGTCTTCCCCCTTATCTGGTCAATGGTATTTTTTTTTAATTCTGTTCTGTTTTTTTTTTTAATTCTGGTCAATGGTACAAACGGCTTGACAACTGGTCTAGAGATGATTTGAGCATCGGTTGCTAGTATGAGATTCCGGCATAGCTCTAGTGTTGTTCTAAAAGCGACCATCTTTTCAACAAACATTATTAGGTTGATACATTTAAACGTGTTTGTTGCAATTTGGAGTTATTGCTTTTAACTTCACATTGTTTTGGTCCAGCCCATAGAGGCTCCCAACTGTTTCTCATCCATTAACCATCTAATATTTTATTTACATTTAAGCAATCAACTTGAACAAAAATGTTGTTTAAGTTTGTATACTGCTTTTCTTCTGTACATTTCGTCAACATCTTATTTGTTATTTCAAATGGATCACCCTGAATATTTTTTGCCTTTTACAATACTTGAGAAATACTGATTATTTTTAACATGTATGAACTCGCTTTTTACCCACTTCAGATACTCCATACTTGATACTCCCTCTGTATATACAGACGAAAGTAACTAAAAATTTAAAATTCAGAGTTAATGTCCACCAAGAGATTTGCTATAAAGAAAAATCGTCCAATATCGTAAAGCGATCCTTGTCTAGTGTTATTCCGAACATAATGAGATGGAAAAACTCCATCTTCACGAGCAGATCCCTTTTTCGGAATGTTCTACTGAATATTTCCACATAGTATCGTCATTTATCTCCTTTTTCCGGTGTCGGCATTCGAATCTAACCTTCAATCTCATTTAAACTTGTCTGTATTCAGAGCCATAGAGTTCCCATGCGGATTGATCTATGCATGCTTCGGCGATACCATCAAGTCCGGATTAAGCCTGTGACGCCTAAACGTCTTCCTGAGAAGAGGGAGTTCGAGTCTTAACGCCCGCTAAGAACCCTTTCAATCGGAATAACGTCGTGTTTCCACGAGAAGAATCTTTGCTTTGAACTGTTAACGCTCTGTATCAAGATCATCATCGCACATCAAGAATGTGTCGAAAGTAAATACTCACCGGTATTTTTACTACGGGATATTTAATGTTTGCTTTTTACAGTTTGCCTTTTGGAAAATTTCATGCTATGAAGGTTATTTTTTGTATTATAACACTGTCAGATAACTTCATTTTCAATGTAAATTTTAAAGTTGGCCGACAAGGAACGACCGGTAGATGGAAAACATAAAATCCTAATATAGTCGGACCGCTCTTAGTTTACCACTTTCGGATTAGAAAGTTATAGCCATAATTTGTTGGGTTAGTCGGAAACTTCAGCAGTAGTTGAACGTTATTTTTACCTGGCTTGTATCAGAAAATTGTGCCCGGGAAGGGCTAGTTTTTGGGTAGGGGTGGCTTTTTACCCTTGTCGATTCCTTAGTGATATTTTATGTTTCCCTTGAAAAATGTCGATCAAATTTTTCCTTCGGGACTTGAAATAATTTTTCAGAAGTCGGTATGTGCGCGCGCATCGTTAAAACTCGTGCCATTATGGGACAAGCAATAGGTAAATTTTCATGACAAAATGCTAGTAGAAATCGAACTGTGACATAATGTGAAAGACAACCTTATATATTTTATACCAGCAAATGTTGTTCACAGAATTCTGCAGTTTTGGCCTAGGTCTCAAAAAATACAGATATATAGCAACAACGTATATACTTTTGATTTGTAATCAAATGCTGTGAAGTAGGTCAAAAACGCTCGGGAATACGGCCGAAATGACCGGAATAGATTGGTAGCGGGATCGAGGAGAGGCATATAACCTATCCACTGCAAAATATTGCATTAAAGACTTGCAATTGCACCAAAATTGTTCCATGCTACCTGCTCTTCGCGCACCAGAAGTGCATACACAGTACTTGTTTTCTACGAAGTCGATTATAGTATATTACATAACAAGAGTTGCTTATTACATGCGAATAGAAAAGTTGCGCACCTGCCGCGTAGCGGCGAGTGTGGTAATTTTATAAGCATGTAATAAGCTCACAACTCTAGTTGTGTACTATACTTTTTCTACGAACAACTTCATCAAAAAGTGACAGCGAGTCTTATTAATTATTAAACGTCAAAACAACCTCTACTAACTCGTTCCCATGGTTACACGAAACCATTGACTGACTAGGCTTAGGTGATATATTCTAGAACTGAAGCGTAATTTTTTTTCTCCGCGACTAAATAATAACGCACAAATTATTTTTACATATTTAGCTGCATAATGATATAAATTCTTCACACCAGTGAATAATAAAAATAATTCACTCTCGTTAGCCAATCACATTCTATTATTATCAGAATTCACGCTAAAATAAATTAAAATGAATGAATCAAATCGTCTCTTTAAAACGTCAAATATCTAAGAACGCAAATCGCTTCTGACAGCGCGTCGTTTGAAACGTCAAAATAATTATAAAATCATAATTTTACGTATTATAAGAGAAAAAAATGGACAACAGTAGCGATAGTGAATATGTACGCCTCCCGGAATTAATTTCATTTATAAATGTAAGGATTCCGATTAAAAATATGAGTTACGTATATATATATATATTTACTTTTTATATTTTTATAAATATGCTCTATATAGCCTAGTGGTTAGGCTGACTATGGCGCGGACGATCGACGTTCGATCCTCACCTCACTTGGATGATTCCAAAACTCACTCGCTGCGCTCCCTCGTTTTGAAAACTTCATTCGTGTGAATAATAGCCATCATTCTGAACTCGTTGAAGAATATATTATTATTACGTGCTAGTCATTACGTGTCAGTATCCGTAATGATCTATTTACTTGGTAACCAAATAGTAGGTAATATGGAATTTACTAGTATGAGACATATACATATATACATTTTTGAAAACTGATGAATTTTCCAGTTTTTACAAATTTTCTCCCCTCCTAATTATCCGTTTTTTTTTCGTTTTAAATGTTTATATGCAACTTCGTGAGCAACATTTGCCAGTCGAAAATATATCAGGCTGGTACCACTTTATATACTTTATATTAAGGCTCAGTTCGTTGTCTACTAAGATTTTTGTCAAAAACTCGCAATTTTTATGCTCTATTGCTTGGCCTATCAGATGGTCATGCCGTTTGACGTGGCTGCAAACCAGCCGATCTCACTAAAGGGGTTGGAAAACGACTCTTAATGTCATTAAAATATTTCGGGGTGAATCGTATTTACGCTTGGGATGTTCTTCTTTGTTTCTGTTAATGACTTTGTTTCGTTTTTGTCTCCTTACCCAGTACATTTTTCCATAATACAATTCCAAAGTCGATAAATATTCAGTGTGATTTCAATTTTATGATAAATTCCATAAATGCTTGGACAATGCATATTATACCTTTTTGATTAACTCAATATTCTATATAGTGAATATGCGATTTTATCGGGAGCTATCTACTGAAGAGATATTTACATTTTATCCGGTGAGGTAGTTCGGAAGAATGGCGACGTTGTAGAAATAGCTTGCAATTTCTGATGTGACCGCTAGATATATACTGCATGCTCCAGCTAGCCGGAAAATTAAGAAAAGATTTGACAAAAGCTGCTTTAAAGCCACCGTAGACGATTTTACCTGTACTCCCAATATTTTATTTTGTGCCTTGTCGTTTGGATATTTTTTTAACTTATTTGCTAAACTTTCAGTATAAAAATTTAATCTCATGTTCAACAAGGGTGAACCAATTTTTTTGTTTAATTTATCTATCTACGAACGAATACATAATAATTATTCACTAAGGTGGTGAAGTCTATTATTACTTAGGCTTATAAATGTCTTCACCACCATGGTGTTTATACAATTTTTTCCACCAAAGCCAAATTTAAGACAAAAATTAAAAATTATTCACAAATGCACCACGATAAGCGTTTACCCCGTCGTCTAACTGACAAGTACACTGTTAGTTTTCGATATGTTATGAATGTAGGTACCTACTCGTTATGTCATCAGTCATTTTTGGCCGAACGCGAATTTTACACTAATGGCATTACTATTCGAATAATTTTATCTTGATAAGTAATTTCAAGCAGCAAATATGTTGAAGACAATGTCCTGGAAATATAAAGTTATGTTGCACAAGTTCTTGTTGAACTACTATCCCTGAATTTTCAAAATATTTGAATTTGTCCATTATTGACCTAGGTCAAACGGAAAACTGTAAAATTATTTGATCGCCAGGGAAAAAATTTGGAAAAACAATGAAACTATTTTTATTAAAAATACCTGTTTTTGTGCCAGAAATACAAATAGCCGCGCATTCTAAATAAAACTGGGAGTATCGAGAGCAATAGCGCGGTATGAAATGTAACCAAATTAGAAATTAGGTTCGGCAGATTTTCCCGTTCAGTTGTTGATACCATCAAATGTGGATGTTAAACTCTACAATCAGATAATTCGTTGATTCTCACGCACGTGGAAATGGTATTTTCACATAAAATCCCGTTTAGTTATTATTCTATTTTATTTTGAATATATTTGAGCTTTGATTTTTTCGAATTTTAGAGGAATGTTTTAAAAATAACTATTATTAACATACTACAGTCGACAAAAGCCAACAAGAGTCCTGGGTGGGCGTGTCCATGTCGCTGTAGTTGTATTTTTGTAGTAGCAATCGATACTTTGAATCGAGAAACAATAGCTGTCAACTGTCAAAACATATGTCAACAAAACAACTGTTATTACATCAGAATATTTTGAGGTTTGTTTGTAGAACAGTCACAAACGGTTGGAAACTGGACGACTCCTGCGCAAAGTCTTTTTGTGAACGGTTCTTATTCACTTTGAATGAATCGTCCAGTTGCCAACCGTTTGTGACTGCTCTACGAACAAACCTTTGGAGTAGAGACGTTGAATTTCCGAATTTTAAACGAATTACTTCTTTGTTCGAACTTTCTACAAGATTCAATCATGCGTACCTCCCATATTCAATACGTTTTCCTATAGTATTTCATGATGCTAAAATATAGTTGAAATATCGATCTATTTTCCATCGAGGTGAATTGTGCAAAGAATAGTATGTATGTATGTATTTTGGGGTAACATTTACCGAGACCTAAAAGATCCATTGTGCCCCCTTACTTCTACTCAGTTTCAGAAACTAGTAGTTCCGTAAGTCCTATTTCCCGGAGGAATTTTAGAATGTCTGCAGGATTCAACTTAGGTAAATGTGCTCTAGGATTCTGAAGTGCTGTGCAGTTGGAAACTATGTGGATGGAGGTTTCTTCTTCCATTCCACAAAATCTGCATTCTTCTTCCCCCACTATTTTGAGCATTTTCAGGTGCCCATTCAGGCGACAATGTCCCGTTAGGATCCCTGTTAAAGCTCTTAGCGCAGTTTTACTTTGACTTATGCATTCATTTGATCTCAACAGGTTGTAGA
Organism: Galerucella calmariensis; assembly: GCA_910591675.1. Classification (NCBI taxonomy): domain Eukaryota; kingdom Metazoa; phylum Arthropoda; class Insecta; order Coleoptera; family Chrysomelidae; genus Galerucella; species Galerucella calmariensis. Next base: position 140,970 of record CAJUYG010000114.1, on the reverse strand, counting down.
CACCCAGAAGAGTCTTTGATTGTATAAGTTCTACTAGATCTTTCCAATGGTCAGATCTTCTCTTCTTCTCGGCTTTACCTATTTCTTCCAATATTACATTGGGGCTGATTCCGCAAAAGGGTTCAGGCCCCCAGAAGCAAAGATTAGTAACGAAGGTAACTCTTTCTCCCATGTCAAAATGTCCTGAACTTCTAGTGACCCGCCCCAGCTTAGCTCCTTGAGGTGTCGTTTTGAGGTATTAAAAATTAAAAAAATTCATTGAAATGATTAAATACTACTATTTCATTATTTCTAGGTTATGAAGATAATATGTTCTCACCTGGGTTGTAGTTTTTGAGGAGTATCTTTGATCTACTGGATGTTTCCCTTGGCCAGATCTTCGCCATTTTTGGTCGTTACCAATATTTTACAATATTACGTTGGTGCTGATATAGTTCTTTTCTATATCCAAGAAACTGACCTGACTTTACTTATGATTGAGATGTAATAAAACCATAAAACTTTGCGGATTTACCGTGCGGAGCCACACTATACCTGATTAAAAATGAATAAAATAAATTATTTATAATAAGAATGAACCGAAAGTCTTATAGAGTTTTCAGGTAATGATTTATTATTCGCCAATGAATTAATCACGACCCTGTCACGGATAATACTTTTATGGCTTTAATGCATGTCATTATCCTATCTTAGATCCTGTCAGTTTCCTAGATCGTGAAAGAAACTATACCTCAAACGGATTTCGGTGTGTATCTAAAAGAGTGTCTCACCCCCTCTCTTCTCTAGTTCATCTTCTATTTCCTTTTCTAAGTAAGGTGATAATGCTGTTGCAAAATATGGACATTTATACACATTTTTGGTAATTTTCATAGGGTACGGCTCTTACCAATTGCTGGTAATGAAGCTATTTATGGGTTGAAACATTTTTGAAAACGTCAATCTCAATAATTCAAACTTCAGTTGATAGCTTTGTATTTTTTCATTGTAATTTGTAATTTTCAAGAAATATGAAAATTATATTCCGTTTTATCATAAAATATCATAGTTTTCAAATATTAAATCGAAGATTTATCGCAAAAGACGTGAAGCAATACTATCAAAATGTCATATGTGTATTAGACTGTATCTGACGACGGTTTTCGGTTATAAAATGTGTCACGATATTTAATAAATTCCCAACGGATCAATCAAGGATTTGGCCCTTCAGTCTCATCGAGCCGGGACGCTTTCGTTGATTATATATGGGTCCCTGGGCGCCAATTAAACTTTAACTAATTTTATCTGGCTCTGGTGCAAATTGCATTGCAGCTTGTTTTGCGCAAAAATGGTCAAACCGGCTATTTTCAGGGATTAATATGCGGTACGCTATGTTCGAGAATTAATTCGTCTGCTAGGTTTGGCTGGTATTTCACATAAAAGGTGTTTTTATCTTTTGTTACCTTCTACATTCACTTAATATTTTTTTTGAACGGATAATAAACTACAGTTTACTTGATGTATCATTTGAGTTAAGTATCTTACTCTACTATAGTCTTTTTATCTAATCATAATGTTAATATATTTACAAAACGTACGTTCGGTTTTGAACTGGCTGTGGTTGTCAAATATTTGATTTAGAAGTAGTACATACAAACCCATATTAATTTATGCCACTCATCCAGCATCTATATATGATTTACGTCAGCAAATTATTCAAGAATGTCGACAAATAACCCCAGAAATGTCACAAATTGTTCGAAACTCATTAGAGGTTCAATTGCACCATTGACATTGCATGGAAACCAATGGAGCTCAATTTGAGCACCTCATAAAATAATTTTGTATTGTTTTGTTGATTTGTTACGAATTGAAATGTAACTATTAGTAAAATGGAATTACTCACAATTGATAATCCTCAACTTTTCATAATACAACAATGCAATAATGTATGGAGTGTTTAAAAATTGAAATAGATAATCCCAACGAAAAGAGGTAAAAGTCATAACGTCTACATAAGAACAAAAATATGTCTCCCTTTTTATGATTTTTGACGTGTCCTTTCATTTTTCCATAATACCTTTTTTGTTGTTGTCATGATGTAGCTTTAATTATTTTTTACAAAAGTTGCGCTAATGTCAAATGCAAAAAAGTTTTGCGTACACTCATGCCGCATACGTGGCCTATGTGGCGCCTTCTATAAAATACAACTAAATAGGTAGGTACAAAATTATGATTTCTCATATCCAAAAAACCCCAACATCAAATTTTTGTGCATATACGCCAAAAAGCGTTAAAGTTATTGTAAAAAACGAAAATTGAAATTTCATGTTTAACACCCTGTATTTCTCTTAATATCAACATTTTATTAAGGCTAGTTGATTTCAATCGCAATATTTTGATACAAAGATTGTAATGTAATTATATGTACAATTACTCAAGGACCGCCCTGTATATAACCAAATTTAAATAATCACCCCTATAACTCTTCCGATGTGTTTTCTTTTTATACTTATCACCTCGCAAAAAGAAACAAAATAAAATTCACTACCAAAAACACGTATTTTCTCAATTTTATTCTTGTTATTTCCTTTCCTACGAAAGTTATTTCAAGATAACTCAAGAAATATAATCGATTTTCGATTCGCCCAAGCTCATTAGTAGTGCCACTAGGGGTGGCATCCCAAGAAAATTAGATTTCCCACTGTACAAAGGCCAGAAAACATCCGACGTCCAACATTCAAGCGCGTCTGCGGTCAATCTGTGTGAATAAAATTAAACGACTGAAGCGTCGAAATGGAGCCTGGAAGTGCGTTACGCAATAAAGCGTACGAAAATAACCGCAAAAGAGGAAAAGGTCGACTATATGAGGGGTCAAGATGGCTGCCAGGTCATCCAGGAATGTCGTGCAGGTGGAATGGCGGTCTACATACACAGAGATTATCAACATTCCATACCAGAAATATCCTTCCATTATGGCAATGCTCGGCATTGTCACATATCTACCCCTATATTATGCGCGGCAACGATGCTTCCTGACACAAAATTAACTGCTGTATATTTCCCAAAATAGACGTACAAATTACAGTCTATATAGGGCGATTAGAAGTGGGTAATAAAGAAGATTATGATCTAATGGTGAATATTTCGCTTTAATATCTTGTTTAATTTTAATTAGTAACACTTCGAAGAAGTGTCGATCGATTCTGGGGATTTTGCGATATCAGGCTGTCGATTTTGAATTTAAAATTTGCTGCTTTTCATTCTCCGAAGCTTCAAAAGATACACCACTGAATGAAAATTTTAATTAAAATATGAAACTACAGCTTGCGTCGGAATTAACTTTTTTCAGTATTCGCATTCCTAAATGAATAGTTTTCATATTCCTGTACACTTACACTTTTCATTCATATTTTGCGATCTAGCATTCTTTTTATATGCCCAACCTTTGAAATCCACGATATTATTGGTCCTGTCGATTCATGTCCAAACTAAGCTTCGTGTCTTTGTTACATGTTTCATTATCAAGTCCCCTTCCACCTACTTAAATCCACCCTATAGGAGCAAACGAATTTTTTTCGGTTATCAAACGTCGGTATATTCCTGAAACTGATGGGTCTAATCACCAATGCCGGGAGCCCATACCAATAACCGCAAATTTTGCCGAATTCACTAGTGTTCCAACCAGTGCTAGGGATCTTCATCAACCTCATCTTCCATGGACTCGGTTTTACGTCTCATCCAAAGAAGGCATATCTACATTGTGCCTGAAAGCTGTGATATGCTACTCACCCTAGTAGTCTAAAGTGTTTCACTGCAGGCTGTATAGTGTTTATCAAGTGGTCATCTATCCAAGTATCAATCGCGTTTGACACTCAGTTTGACACTGTGTCGACGCCCAAACGAATTTTATTGAATAGTCTCGAACCACTTCCTTCGGTCGGTTAAAAAGGTGACCAGATCTGCATAATACTGATTCAAATAATATGCCTCATAAGGTCTCAATATACTTTCCTGTTTTGTCTTAGCTTTAAGTTACATTTATGCTACTATTAAACCCACAATTTGTTCAATTTATATTGTCAGTTGTTATGACACACTGTATCAAAAGTTTTACGTAGAAAGATGGTAGAACAAACTTCTTCTGATGAGTTCTTATCTGTATTCGTTATACTGTAAAGTTGTTCTATAGTTGAACTTCTTGAAATTTAAATTGATGTGTTGATATTAGGTCTTTGTCTTGCATTATGTGCTTTAGTCTTTGAGTAGTAGCTTTTCGAATAGTTTTGAAATTACAGGAAGTGAGATAATCGATTTTCCTGACTTCGATATCGTTATCATTTCTGTTATTTTCCATATTTTAAACTTTGAAATGCAAGATATACAGGTATTGTTTGTTTAGATATAAAAATTGACTACAAATTTCAAATAAATCTATACGCTACCAGTCAAGGTATATCTATATTATAGTGGATAATTTTTTCATGAATTATATATGATCATCGTTATACGATATAAGAAAAATTTTCTTGTAATTCTTAAATTGAAAATGCTGAATCTCCTAAGCAATCTGTAGTCATGTCTTGTCGCTAACTTCACTCTTCTTTGAGTAGAAAATATAGCAAGTAGTTTCGGCATTACATTTTAGAAGAAAATTAGAAGACCCTAGAAACCGCGTTGCGGGAGCTTTACCAAAATGGCGTCACGTACACCGTCCAGATTGTCGTCTGGAACTTAATGGTTCTTATATTGCACATTAGAAGCAAGCTCTAACCATAAATGCACTAATACCTAATACCGTTAAGAATAAAAATGACCGGGAGCTTCAAGCTGTGAGCCGAAGTGGCCAATTAAAAGTGCTAGGAGAACAAATGGTTAATGGACAAACGAGGAGCGTTACTCCATTAAAATTAAGTCGAAAAGTAGTTTAGTTAGGGAAATATAATAGAACAAAAGAACGTGATAAAATCTGATTCATGTTACGGTCTCGTTGAGATTATACTCTCTAACGAAGTAAGAGATATTGAACATAGCGACACAACTAACTTTCCTTCGGAATTCCCTGAAGTAATGATGTTTAAATTCATGCGAAAGTAGTCTGTAGATATTTCTGGCCCTCTCAAATATCTTTATAACGTGAAACTGCTTTGAAATTACACTATCAAATCTCGTATATCAATTATCTAAGGGACAAAAAAGAATGATTTAAAAACGAATATTTCCGAACATAATCAATAAATCTTGTTAACGTCAACATCTACTTTTTTTTTTCAATTTGAAATGCCTCTTCGGTAGTCTAAATATAAGCAAAAGAGACAAAAGAGATCCCTTCATCCTGTTTCGATATCGACAACGACAAGATTACATAATCATTGTGTGCGTTGAAACAGACTTAGATCGCTAAAAACTTGGAAATCCAGTGATGTAGTTCTTGAACAAATACCAACCGAAAAAGGAATGAAAAGAAGCCCATAATGTAATATCCTGTAAACGACAGCATGCGAGCGCTGTGATAGTATATATTATAGCGGTATATTTGAAATTACGTCCGTTTAATTGAAGTTGCTCAACTTATTGCTTCGAGAAAACATGCCCTGGCGAACACTTTAATAGAAACATTACAATTAAATTAAAACTGCATACTATGACATTTTGATTCATTTTAATACGTATAAAAATAATAATATTTCACAATGTTATATGCTGAACGTTCCAAGATGATATCAATTTAACAAAACTTCTCTGAAGGTCGATAATTTTAACCGGCATAATGAAAGACTTCTCTTCACACTTTTTTATAGTGGTTTTGAAAGATTTGCGAGTACTAAGTCAAACAACTGAAAAGCATTATTAGCTTATTATGTTCGCACAATTTGAATTTATGGTACAAAATAGTTTATCTACGATCACCTTTAAAATTAGGCATTTACGAACCAAAAAAATGTGTGAAATCATACATTATACATACGTTAAAAAGCGTGCGTAAATGAACAATGCTTTTTATATGGGACTTTCATTATAACACCCAAAAGAGAGCGTAAATGACCAATGCTTTTTAAATGGGGTTTTCATTTTAACACTCACACTACGTGATTATCTAGTTGCCTTGAATTTAGTCGTTTGTTGTATAAACTTTTGTGCTGACAGTAAATTTGACAGAAGTGTCAGACATAGTGAAACTATTACTTTACTATTACTTTAAAAAAAGACAAATTACCCAATGTTATAATTAGTAATTTGAATAATTGTCCTCATATTACTGTGAATATGAATTTGAATAATTAGAATTCGTTGTGTATATATTTGTTTATGAAAAATTCATTTTTGTTTTTCAACCCCTTCAGAGCACATTTTTTAAATTTTTTCTTCATGTGCTCGTAGAAAAACTTTTGTATGACACTTGTGCGTAAAGTACTTTTGCGCACTCGTTGCGAGAAAAAGCACTCGCTACGCTCGTTCCTTGCATTTTCGCAACTCGTGCGCAAAAGTATAACTTCACGCACTTGTATCATAAATAACGAGTGCGCAAAAGTACTTCACGCACAAGTGTCATACAAAACTTTATCTACGACCACGTGAAGGAAATAATGTGCTCTGAAGGGGTTAAACAACATAAAAATAAATTTTCTATAAACAAATATATACACAACGAATTCTAATTTTAGGTGGTGTGCAATCCGAAGACGACTAAATTCAAGGCAACTCAATAATCACCTAGCTAAAAAAGAGTGTTAAGATGAAAACCCCATTTAAAAAGCATTGGTCATTTACGCACGCTTTTGGGTGTTGTAATGAAAGTCCCATATAAAAACCGTTTTTCATTTACGCACGCTTTTTAACGAACGTATGCTTTGGCAAGTTTATTTGAAACCGTGAGAGGAATGCAGTCGAAAACATTCGACATTGCCACGTTTAACTATGAAAAAACTGAAGTGCTAACTATGTTGGGATAATAATTATAAATGGGTCTTTTTATTGTTAACAATATTGAAAATATGATTAAACGTTAATTTTATAATGTGCTTGTTTCCTTGGATTTATTCTATTAACATTATTTTTTCAATTTATGAATATTAAAAGATGTAAACTCTTCCAAATTTGCTTGGGATTCTTTAAGCTCTAGCAGCGTTGTACGAAAACCATAATGACCACACCCTCCGAATTACTTAATTGGTGATTTGTATCGACCAGCTGACTTCTTATTGGCAAGAGCGTGCGTGTAATCTTCCCTCTCACTTCGTCAATTGACTGATATTGATTTATCCAGTAGCGTTGGTATTGTCAGTGATCTTTGTATTTTCAATTTTACTTGGTAAAATAGGTACCGTACGCCATTTGTACGTTTGTCAGATATGCGCCATGTTTTCCTCGCCTCTTACCGATGCCGCATAGCTTCAGATAAACTTGCCAAACTATATAAAGTATGATTTTACACTTTTTTTTATCGTAAATGACTAATTTTAAAGGTATGTTCGTAGATGAAGAGTATTTTCTTCATATTTATTTATAAACAAACAGCTAGAGAATCCGCATGTGGAATTAGCCATCCTTTTTGTTGCCAGTCATAGAAACAATAACATCCGGAGTTCATCTGCTACACGAACAAATCGTATAGGAGTATCTCCTTCTCCGTCTCTCTAATCTAACCACCCGCCAACGTATTTACTCTTTTGACAATTTAATCCTTATTCCTTCGCGAGGTAGTTGTAAACCACTTTAATAATTTAAGGTGTGCATACATGTGGTGCTGTTTACTTTCCTGTTTCATTATTTCAATTACTTAATAAATGAGCCTAAGTGAAGACTGTTATTTTGTGAATTTCATACTACAGAATGTATGACTCAATTTTCGACTTTGTCGTAAGAGGATTATATTTAAATATATGTCTTTTATTCACAAGCCCTTCCAAAGCTCTTGGAAAGTTCGTAGCAAATAACTTGAATATATATATAAATACATACAAAAATATGCGATATATTCTAAACGACTCATGTTTTGGAGATCTACATTGGAGAAATACATGAACCTCATTTAAAAATTGTATAGTATGGCCATGATGAAGATATTTTTACAAATTATGTAATCCCTTATGAAAGTTTCACCGTTTGCTTATGATGGAAGGAAACTTTCACAAATAAATTAATCCATCACACATTTTTTCAAGATATTTTACGAATATTTAACCAAAAATAGTCCTTGATACTGTAGAAGTGCAACAAGTAACAATATAACCAAAAATCGCTTATAGCGACAAACCTTATGGCTTGAGAAATCAATACCTCTTTCGGAATGGGCCAAAAAGGTGAATGTTTTTTAAACAATCAATTTTGCCGATTTTCATTGAGTGTAATTTTCGACCTTAAAAGAAAAATACCAAAAAAAAGTTTATTTGTCCATAATTGTTTTTGCCATATCTTATATGGATCTCAAATTGTTAGTGATTTGTGTCAACTCAATGTTCCATATGATTTTTCCATCAATCGTACAAAAACAATCGTAGAAAAACAAATTTTTTTTGACTAGTATGCGGAAAGGTCCACTTTTCCGCACTCTTTTTAGTGCTTAAAGAGACAGTTTTCCTCACTTGTGCGGGAAAGTATGTTTGTTAAGTTTTTGGGGAGAGTATACTGACATTTGAGGTATAAGACTCATGAAATCAATGTAAAATGATAATTATTAATTTGTTGATATATACTTAATAATTAATGCTTTTTTTGAAAAAATAGTACACCTAACACTTGCATAAAGTGACTTTTCCGCACTAGTTAGATAAATCACTATTACGTGAAATTTGAAAAATCGCTTAAAAATTAGGTTTTCTTGGGTGGAACTTGAAATTTTCCATACCTCGAAAGGGGTTCATTCCATAAAAAACTGGAAGAGAATATTCCCTTTTGAAAAACCGGCAATTTTTCGATAAGGTAGGTTTATTTTGGTATCTTTCTGTCCCCTAATACCCAATAGGGGATTCCCCCACCCCCTACTACTACTGAATGTGCAGGCGAGCCTTGACCTAGACAAACTAAAGTCAAGGCTCCGGCACTGAGGCTACTAGCGGGCCCATTGTGCCATTCCTGCTACCTAGACATCCATGAAGCCGAGCCCTTCAATAAAGAGCACAACCTTTTTCAGTGGATGCCTGCTTGTGTCTCCAGGGGCCATGACAGCATGCCGCAACCCCTACATAGGGAACTTTCCTCTACTCCTAGGTTGTAGAGGTGCTTCCCAACACAGCAGTGCCCTGTTAGGAGTCCTGCTATCTTCCTCAACCTACTCCTTGGTAGTTCAATATCTGCCCCAGCGTGTCCATCAGTCCATCCCTTCAGTAGAAGTTTGGATTGTCTAGGACTCTGCAGAACATTCCAATGAGCGAGGTGCTGATTCCTCAGCCACTTCCTTGTCTCCTTGCGTATTGCTTGTTTTGTTAGGCCGAGGGTCGGGCACGGGACTCAGAATTGAGCTGTCGCCCTTTCCGCAGCCAGTGCATCCGCCATTTCGTTGCCTTCAAAACCAGAGTGGGCTGGAATCCATTCTAGCCGCACTGCGTTCCGACTTGCAAGATCAGCAAGTCGTTCTCGACATTCGTCAGCAAGTCCTGAGTTGATGGTATATCCACTTATGGCTTTAATTGCTGCCTGACTGTTGGTGTATATGGTTATGCGTTGATCCACATAACCTCTGTCTAGGTTTATCTGCGCACATTCCAAGATAGTGTATATCTTGGCCCTGATATTTCGATACACCATCACCCAATGGTACACAGATTTGTGTCTTTGGGTTCCTAGAGTTGATTCCAACCCCTACTTTGTCACCAGAGCATAGGCCATCTGTGAACCAGATGGTCCCTTGAGCCTGTGTATCCATCTCTTTTCCCCAGGGTTCTCTGGGATCATAGCCCTGTATGGGGTTGCGAAGTAGTACTACTTGCGCAAGCAATCGTCAGCCGCTCGAGCCAGAACTGGAATATCTTCCAGGAGCCGGACCTTCTTGACGTGTCTGCACTGTTCCCTTCTTCGCACGTATCCCAGACGCTTCAAGCGCAGGAAAGCCCTCCCCGCCTCAGCCTCGATCACATTGTGAAGAGGCCGAAGACCAAGAATAACTTCCATCGCAGCACTTGGTGTAGTCCTTATGCAGCCAGTTGCCCCCAGACTGACCACACTTTGAAGGCGTGTCAGTTGCGATCTAGCCGTGACCAAGGTCACCCTCGGCCACCAGACCAGAGCCGCATATGTAAGCATAGGCAGCATGATCACTCTTTAGAACCATATGATCGTTTTGGGGGTCAGTCCTCACCTCGGACCAATGGCTCTCCTACAAGCCCAATACGTGTTTGTCACCTTGCTCAGGCGACTATCAAGATAAGCCTTCCATGTCAGTGATTTATCAAGGATCACTCCTAGATACTTCACCTGTTCAACCACCGGTAGTGGTTGGTACTCCACCAAGATGTAGACCCTTTGGTCTTCTCACCCCTTCTAAGTTGTATTATCGGATTAGACACACCCTGCTTAACAAAATGCAATTCACTATAAATAAGTGACTGCCATTATTTTCGATTTAATTAGCCCACAATTATCCTCCTTGACTGGATTATTGATAGACGATAAATATTGAATATTTTGTATACAACAATCTCTGATCAAAATATTTTCTTGTCACTTACTTTTTTTAATAATCGGGTTTTAGTTTTCAAACTCACATTAATTGATTCAGTAGCATGACTAGAGAAAAATATCTACAGAAATATAAACAGAAATTGTTGTAGAGTAATGGTTGATGGATCGAAAGTGTTTTTATTGAAACGCCCCCATTTCTAAGTCACGAAAGTACAGTTTCGATACCGTTAAAACTGTTTCGACTCCGTTGAAATCTCATAGGCAACATTAAAAAAAATCATGACCTGACAAACATCAACTGCTTAATCCATTTAGCTAAACAATGGAAACTTTGGATAACGTGTATATCGTTAAAAGGTTGAGTTGCCAACTCAGCTGTCACTCTATTTAATTTGTTCACAGCAATTAAACGACCAATTAGTTGATTAGTATGTAGTTCACACTTGCGCCAATGTCTTTTTTACCGTACATACCATATCGATCTGCAAATTGGGTTTGTTTCAGTGCAGTAGAATGAATGCATTTGTCACATCATATATATACACTAATTATAAATCGAATTTCGACTCTGTGTATATTTGAAAATTTAATGCGATTTCATTATTACCGAGTATAATAATTTATTCCGAAAGCAAATAATCCTCCCTTTGTGTTCATTCATCATCATAATTTGCAATAATAAAAGTGAGGATTTTTATGATGAGGTGGATTTTAAAATTGTTCTTTCACAAAGTATCATACAAATGATAGACCTAAGAAAAACTAGAGTAAAACATATACAGAGGAATATCTGGCAACTTTATCTTCGGCATTATATTGCTAGTATTTGGAATGAATATTCCATGAATACACAGAATTTGGTTGACTGCTGCATTATCACAGTATATCCAATAGTGTTCTAGTCCCAATTTTTTTTTTGGGATTCGAAGAAAATGTATGAGCCTGTTTCCTCCGCTTTTATGCTCCCTTAAAGCGCTTTCAGACGAGACACTTTGTGGCCGGCCACTATTGTCTGAAAAGAATCGCGCGGCTAAAAATACATTAAACACCATATTCTCCTTATATGTGTCTCGTGTGAATGCGTCTATTTATATTAATGTATTTCCAGCCGCGCGATTCCTTCCAGACACTACTGGCCGGCCACTAAGTGTCTCGCCTGAAAGCGCTACTAGAGTGCAGTACTAAGGTCTAGTATTTCTCCGATGAGTTGTGTGTCCGTTTATAAACGTAGTTCCAGTTCATCTGGTTTGATCTTTGTATGTATGTGTATTTTTTGGGGTGACATTCACTGAGACCTAAAAGATCTATTGTGCCCCATTACTTCTACTCAGTTTCTGAGGAGAGTCTCAGAAACTAGTAGTTCCCTTAGTCCTATTTCCCGGAGGAATTTTAGGATGTCTGCAGGCTTCAACTGTTCCTCTTCTATCCAGTAATCTCCCAGGTGCTGTGCTCTAGGATTCTGAAGTGCTGTGTAGTTGGAAAGTATGTGGATGGAGGTTTCTTCTTCCATTCCACAAAATCTGCATTCTTCTTCCTCCACTATTTTGAGCTTTTTCAGGTGCCCATTCAGGCGACAATGTCCCGTTAGGATCCCTGTTAAAACTCTTAGCGCAGTTTTACTTTGACTTATGCATTCTTTTGATCTCAACAGGTTGTAGTCACCCAGAAGAGTCTTTGATTGTATAAGCCCTACTAGATCTTTCCAATGGTCAGATCTTCTCTTTTTCTCGGCTTTACTTATTTCTTCCAGTATTACATTGGGGCTGATTCCGCAAAAGGGTTCAGGCCCCCAGAAAAGTATTTCAGTCCCCCTCTTTGCTAGATCATCTGCTATTTCATTTCCTTCCATTCCAGTGTGTCCTGGAATCCATAGTAAGGTGACTATGCTGTTCTCGCCTAGTTCATTGAGTTTGTCTAGGCATTCCCACACCATTTTGGAACTGGTTACACAAGAGCTCAGTGCCTTAATGGCTGCTTGACTATCCGACACATTATAATAATCGTTTGTCTTCTGTATCCTTTATCAATATTGAACCGGGCGCACTTTCTTATGGCGTGGATTTCCGCTTGAAAGATACTTGGGGTTTTTCCCAAGCTTTCAGAGTGTTTGGTTCCTGGCCCGAACACTCCTATCCCAGTTCCTTCTATTGCTTTTAAGCCGTCTGTGTACCATTGAATGGCATTCTTTCCAAGTCTGGTAATGGTATTTTGATCCCATTCCTTCTTGTTGCTCATTTCCGTAACGAATTTCTTTAAAAAGTTATACTTTTTCATCATACCGTCTTGTGGCATGTCCCAGGTTGTCTGATTTCTAAGAAGTGGGGAGGTGGTTTTTTTCTAATGATTCCCTCTCCACTTCTTTCTGCAACATTTTCCGCCACCATATGTAGAGGGGTGAGGTTGAGAATCACATTGCTCCTGTAATGCATATACAGGCTAGTCTTTGAATTTTGGAGAGGTTTTCTCTCGTCGGCAATAGGCTAGTTCTACTACTCCACGCAATGGCTCCATAAGTGATGATTGGGGTTTGATCTTTGAAAAGTAATTCTCAAATTTGTAATAGCATTAAATTATTATCTTCGATATCTTTTAATATTCTTTATATTTTTTCCAAATATTGCATTGAAAATAAAATCAAATTCAAAGTGTTATTATTGAATAAAAAATAGATTGTGAAATATTCATTTCTACAGTTTATTGCATAGGAAGAAATCGTTTGAAGTTAATTATTAGAGCTAAATTAATTTAAATAACAACTAAAATTCATAAAATTGTTGAATACGGAATTAAAGTTAGTATATATATCCCCAATCTAGTCCGAATAAACTCTAAAATTGGAAACTTCTAAATTGCTCTCGATTCGAGTTTTCGCACATCAGCGCGTGTCTATTTTAATCCCGTAATGGAGTCCAACACATTCAATCTACTCCTGGCTTGTAAGGTAATGGAACTTTTGAATGACTTGAGCGATTTAACAATGAACGCACAGGGCATTGCTTCCCATTTTTGATAAATTTCGTCGACAGTACACTGAGGAATTATTTTTATTTTACTTCTCTATATTAACCACATGAAAGAAATGCTAGTGAAAAAATAAAAAAAAATAAATTATACTTTATAAAAAATTAAAAAACACTTTTTATAGGTAATCGAACTAAAAAGTAGAAAATAGTTCTCAATTTAAGAATAAAATGATTAACGAGAAAATTATTGTCATTGTGGTAAAAGCGTGAGCTGCTTTGTGTACTACATTCATACAATAATTGTGCGATTTAAAAAAAACTAGGAATATAACACTTGATATCCCCCCACGCTATCAATTTGCTCGTGAATTATTTTATTTTTGAATTAAGAATTATTTTTCACTTTTTAGTTCGATTACCTTCAAGCGTGTTTTTTTATTTATTTCGGCAGGTTTCTATCATTCGTCAAGTTGACGTAAAGACACGATCAGAAACCGAAGCACAGCATAACCTTATGTATCGGTGAAAATATTGACTATTTTAAGGAGTAATTGAGAGGCTTTAAATATAATTCAACCGAAATGGAGGTAGAGACAACTCCCCCACTCGAATAAGGTGAAGAAACTGGGGATGAAGTCGAAACTGTAAGAAAAGTGCAAAACATAGTACCCTTCGAATGTACATTTGTACTAATTGCTTTGATTCACCTGACTGGCATGAGGAAGATTTTTCTGATCTTGTTATAAAAAAGGGATCCTCCAGAATTGGTGTCAATGGAAAATATTCATCCACATGCTAGAGTTGTATGCAAAACAATAAGAAACTTGATGGAAAGGGTGGATATTTTCTTCGAACTTGAATAGTTTGTCTTGTTCCAGTTGTAAAATTTTTGGTTTCAAAGACAGGAAGTTTGAAAATATTTGTTAACAAACCTTCCAAGACAGGAAAACTCACCTATCACTGGAAAAATGAAGAGACTTGGGGGAATACCTTACGGCAACACATGTTTAAATTGAAGGAAATCAGTTACCGATTGAGAAATTGTTAATATTGCTCTGCGAATTTCACTTTCAGTAGCTTTTGAATCACATGAAAGATTGTGCCCAGTCTCCAATGATCTTGATGAGATGTCCGAATTGATATAATTTCTAACACACTCTGAAACCTTAAACCTTGATTCTATTATTATTTTTAACGTCAAAAGAACGCCATTGATTTGAATGAGTTACTCATAACCATATTTTATTACTCACGATGAATTATATGTAAACACTAGAGTCTAGAAGTTGCAGACGTATGCGCGAAGAAGCTGCACATAACAATATGTGATTGATGTTCAGATAACGTAGTCCATCCATGTCCTCTAATTTTCTTTCTAATGCCGGTAAGGGTCAACAAAACATAATTTAGCTTGAATTTGCAAAAACTAGCTAGTAATTTACTGTCAAATTGAAAATGACAACTCCATGAAACATAAGAAATAAATGTAAGCGACTCATCACTCAACAATTCCTCAACATTTAATTCAATTCAATCTGTTTCCATTTCTTCTTCTCTCTAATTATTCTCTCAAGATCTCCACCTCTATTGTTTTTTAATTGCGTTATTCGTAATCGAAAAAGTTTCATATATAAATATAATTACTCTTAATCAAGATTTCATCAATTGAAGCGGTCCATATTATAAAATCAAATACACTTAATGACTCTTTTCATTACATTAAGCTATTATATTTCATTGGAGGACAACAAGAAGCATTCGCTCCGATTCAAAAAGCCCATTGATGCGTCACAAAACTTTATTCAGCAACGCAAGTTAATTTCTTTAATCAAGTTGGCTTTTAATGTGGTATTAAACAACAACCTAACATCGTTATTCAAGTCGATAGATAAAGTTTCGAGAGGCAAGCAGTGATTGGCTGGTGAACTTTCATCCATGACCCGGTATTATTGTATGGAACTGTTCATAATCTCCGCTATGGCCAAACTTGAACTCGAAAGGTAATCGTTGTTATCCGGACATTGTTATATACAATGGCGTACAAATAGATATTATAAAGACGTTCCATAAAGAACAATATAATCAGTTAGCAGTTTTTGTCATGTTTGTAGAACTATCAAGCTGAAAATTAATAAACACAGTCATATTTTGAAAAAGTCTACATGACTCACTACTCCGTAATAAACGCGACTTAAGCCAAACGCTCAGTGCTGACTATCGAGGGCTTATCAAGGAGCCAAAAGCAGAGATTATTCGACGCAATAGCCACAAGATAAAGCTTTGATAATAGTATCAAGTCGCTAGTTGGATGATTGACATATAATTGGTGATAGCTGCTAGTCGCACTTCGCATCTACTCGTAGGTTATAAATTTGGCATCCAAAATATAAACGCTAGCAACGCTCTACTCCACCTGCCCGTATTAATTCTAATTATTTCGTTTTCCAAATAGTTGACACGTGATTTATTTTTAGTTTTATTCATTAGATATTTATATATATATATATATTCATAATATACACGAAATCTGTTTCACACTAAATTGATAAAATCGAGGAGGAGAGCGAAAACAAAACATCGGCTGTTTGTAGCCTATTTACGAATTCTGATTTCCTAATTTTGGAATGCTTCGTTCTAATTTTAATTTTGTACATTTATCTGATACATTAAATCATTTGAGAAGTCTGGTCGAGAAAGATTTCTATTTTGTTTTTGTTGTGATATAGGTATCATGAACAAAATAAAAAATCTCAAGGCAGTGGCGTAGCGTGGGTGGGGCGGAGGGGGCGGCAGTCCGCTGGGGCGGCAAAATGTCTCCAGTCTCCAGCAGTTTGTTTCCTGTTCTGAATCAGAGGAAGATATAAGTGGTAAAGGACCACTGGAGCTCCTCCAGTTCATTCAAAAACTGAATCTTGGAATTTCGGTTCCCATCTTGATTCGCATATATTTGACTTTGGCGATTAGTGTTGCAAGTTGTGAGAGAAGTTTTTCGAAGTTGAAGCTAATAAAAAATTACCTTAGATCTAGGTACTATGAGCTCCGCTAGACTATCAAACTTGGCTATATTGTCGATTGAACAAGAATTGGCTGCTAATATTGATTTTGACAAAGTTATTTCTGGCTTCGCTGCTCGTAAGGCCCGTAGAATCCGCTTGTAAAACCGCTCATCCTATTTTACCTTCAATAAATAGTACCTCATTGCCTGTAAAATTTAATTTTAATTAAGCACCTATAGAATGGGGGCGGCAAAAGGGGTCTCCCGCCCCAGGCGCCAAGATGGCACGCTACGCCACTGTCTCAAGGAGGTTAATAATCATATGATTTCTTATCGCCACATATAAGAAATCTCGCATAATCGCTAGGCATGAGATATGCTTTGAAGTTTCCTCTTATTGGTGACAGAATCCGCAAATGGAATCGTCTGTGAATCTATCAGCTTTTTTTCGTGCCTATTAAACCTACTGCAGCTTTGACAGTTTTCCCATCTTTGTTCGATAGCTGTTGGTGTTCACCACAGACTTATACACATTTTTTATTGGAACTTTAGTTCTTTACGTCAGGTTATGTTTGAGCGACCGGGGGTCGCGACGCAAAAGATCTGACCGTTACGGGTTACGTTACGCTACGTTATGTTACGTTGCTTCGTTATGTGCCTTGCTTGCGTGCTTGTGCTCTCTCCTTAGTCTCTCTCTCTCGTTTACGAAGCAGCGATTCATATGCTCCGGCCGGGATTCGAACCCGGGTCGCCCGCGTGGAATTCGAGCATTCTACCATTGAGCCACCGATGCTATATTAAAATTCTATGCAAAGCTGGTATTCGCAGTGCTGGTGATCTACTTGAATTTGTTAGGATAAAGTTTTACTATTATTCCCATAATTTTCTTACGCGATTAAGGGGTCTAGCAAATTTACTTTTCGAAATACAGGGTGTTGGAATTTTGAAAACTTGACTGCTTCAATTCGATAACTTTAAAATGGATGGATAAATTGATTTGACATTTGGCAGGTTGTTTTTAAATGTAAAAGGGCATATTTTGAAAGAAATAGTAGCTTGTGCAACTAGTGTGGATATGATGGCCATATCGCACGAGGACGAAGTTTGAGCACGACACCGTAGGCGAAGTGCTCAATCGTTCAAGTGCGATATGGACAATCCACACGAGTCCAGCAGAATATTTTCTCTACGACCCACTTATGAAAAAATCTAGAAAATAAAAATTTCTATAAACTGTGATATAACTTCAAATTAAAAATTTTACAATTCAATTAAATGTTTCCACTAATTTTGTGGTAAACGTACAGTTCTTGAATGTCCAATTTGTATAATGCTACGGTTTCCTTTTTTAAATATACGATGCTGTTATAAGTAGATGTTGCCAGTCGGACTCCCTCATGAAGGGTACCGTACCATTAGCTATAATAATGAATATTCTGCTAAATATTTCAAACGTTTACCTGTTGTCGTTATTAATAACAGGCAAAATAATTATTTAAAAATAAAATTAACAATAAAAAAAACTTCCTCACGGGGAATCGAACCCGGGTCTACCGCGTGAGAGTCTGGTATGCTTACTACTCGACCACCAAAGAATATGCAAATTGCTTATCTATAACGTCAGATGTATTACATAATTTTTGCTTAAAAGGAACTAAAGTTCCTACCGTGTGTCCCGCGACACTTTCTACCTTTTTTTAATTTATTTATGTGGTGTTCACCATATCTAATATCAAATTTCTTTGTGCTCTACCTATATAAATATCATAACAATGGGAACATTTTTCGATCCTATGTACATACATCTCGTTCTCTTTGTTTTTGTTGAATCAGACACATTATTCTAGTAAATGACAAAATTAATCTTAATATTTGAGGTGCATGTTACTATGACGAGATTTTTCCAAATAATGCTATTAATTCATATTGTTTCGAATTAATGGTAATTTTATATCATTTCATTAATTATTATGTTGTGCATGTATCCATTTCAAATTGCAATTTGCTGTATTACTTGAAATTTTGAACACATTAGACAGCGTTTGATAATACTTTGCTTTTTGATGATCCGCTACTGGTTAAATCGTCAATTTCTAACTTTATCAATTCATAATAGGGTCGTGAGTTGAATAGCGTTATTCTCGGAAAGCAAGGCTAGCTGAATCGGTTATGTTGCATCGATTTTAAATGTATATTTACACTTTGACATATGGTGGATACTACTAAGCTTGCTCTCATACTAAATTATTTCTAAGTTTGTATCGATCTGTGCGACGCAAATGCACTGAGATATCATATTTCGATTAGAATTATAAAAATTTGTACGTTATTTTGCTCAGTTCAAGAAAAGTAATCTTATTTTGAATGATTGTATGACAACTGTCTGTGGAGTTCAGTCAATAGTTGGAAGAAAATCGCTTCAGCTCATCATCATTGGATGAGATTGTAGTCACCCAGAAGAATCTTATATTGTCTAACTAAACCCTACTAGTTCTTTCCAATGATCAGATCTTCTCTTTTTTCCGGCTTTACCTATTTCTTCCAATATTAAATTGGAGCTGATTTAGCAAAAGGGTGTTTTCTACTCCGAAGGTAAGCAATTTGAGAACAATTTTATACATTTTCGTTCAAGCAATAAAATATGTTCTTAAATCTGTTGCTTTTTGGAAATAGATTTTCAAAAGTTTGTCAAATTATTTTCACTTTCTTGAGATATCTCTACTGATACTGAAAAAGGTAGTCTTGAGGAAACATGAACTGTACTTCCCCATTATGCATTTTCTCCGATTTAATTTATCAACACGATTGCTCGTACTATCTCATTCGGATTACTTCCTCTTTTAACCAAGAATGGATTATGATTATGATTACTTTCTTCAAGAAAATAAATTCTTTCTCTTATTTCAAATTCCCTATTAGATATAATTAATCTCATTTTTAATCCTCTTCAGCTATAAAACTAAGCTCTCTCAGTCGTTTTGGATCAAGAAAGATATTCTAGAAGATATTTTAAATCCGAGAGCGGGAACTGGCGGTTAACTTCTTAATTTCTTTCGCTTCAACGTTCGACTTAATAAGTTAGCGTTAGCAGATCAAAACAAAAAATGTTCAGCGTTCTCTGAATGACTTGGAAAAGTTTTGCCCGGCACTCTTTTGTCGACTCGACTGTATTCCAAAGTTTTCCACTGACAGTTGAATATGTCGCTTGTTGCTCTTGTCCACTCCAATTCACGAAGATAATAATACTCTTTAATTTAAAATATATCTATTATTAACGAATGTGATTGTATGAATTTTCCTGTATAAATTATGGCTATTAAAACTTGATATTGTTCAAGTAAAATGATTTAGAATATTCGTGGATGAAATAATTAGTGCCTTGGAGAGCACATCTTTGAATACCGCACTTAAATTATTCTGGACACTCCAAGATGATGTGTTTTACGGTAAGAGAAGTATGACAGTTTATACACTCTGGTACTGGTTCTCTGTTGAGGAGATATTGAAGCGTAAGGAGTGCCTGACCTATATGCAGGCGGTTCAAGACAACTTGATCTCTTCGTTTGTCTACTACCTATTGATAGACAGGACTCAACTTGTGGATTAACTTCTTTTAGTAAGAAATTTATTGGATGAAAGGTGCTTCTCCATTAGATGTTGTGTCTACAGCTAATAATTGATCGACTTCCTCGTTTCTTTTCATGCCAGAATGAGATGGAACCCATAGAAATAAGACGTTTTTTTTGGGAGAGATGTATGATTTCCATTTTAATCTTAATTCGTGAGAGAATGGGATGCGAAGGATAAAGTTGGCGCACTTAGTGAATCTGTTATGATAAGAAACTTGGTTGCTGTCGAGTTTCTGCACATTTTTATGGCTTCAAGAATTGCTGTAGTTTCTCTCGTGAATATACCTACTACAGTGATTCGGTGATCTGATGGCAGATTTGTTGTGTCCACAGCTGTAAGCTGCTGCAATTCCATTGTGGTTTTTTGAAGGATCTGTATAGATTTGCAGCATTTGAGGGTATTTGGATATCATTTCCTTGGAGAGGTTTTGTAGGAGACAGGGGTTTGTTGAATGTTTTGGGCATTGTGTGAGGAATGTATATTGATATCTGGCTTCTTAGACATTTAGGGGGGAATTAGAGTTTTGTTGGAATGATGAATTGAACTGTTTGAATTCATAGTTAGTTCTTTTCACTCTTTATCTCGAAAAGGGAGCATTTTTATTTTACAATCTTCAAAAATGATTTTGACGCTTAGTTCTTCTTTAAATTGGAATATAAATCGTTCATAGACCAGATACACACTTTTTCCTTTCTTGGGTATATTGTGAGATTTATCCTCATTTTCCTGAATAATCGTTTCATCGGCAAACATCAGCTTATCCAATTATGTTCCTTAATTTGTAATTCAAATTTATTGGATCCATCAATATTCGGTGAATCAATAAATATTCGCTTTGGTAGTCAATTCGTTGTCATACAATTTTAAGCTCCCACTTGTTAATACTGTTCGTGTTAACGCACGTGCTAAACCTTAAAAGACAATAACCATACCGCTTTTCCTATCTGATCAATTAACACATTAATCCTTTGTTTAGATTGTTTGTTAATGATATATATTCGGGTAGGCTACCTACAAAATAAAATTATGCCATAAATGATAATTAAGCAGAATACTACCGGTACTGACGAACAAGTGCAGATAAAATACAAACTGTAATGGGGTATATGTTTAAGTAACCCTGGACGAAATAGACAATGGAGATGAAATGGAAGTGGAAAATATGACAATGAAAAATATTACTGAGAAATGGGCACTTGCAGTGAATGAATTAAGAAAGTATGATATTATGGATTTGGACACCAGCTTAAACGGAAAAAACTGAGGGAGTGAATGATAAACATCCGTATTGATATGGAAAGTAGAGTACTTCTCAAAGGAGACTGGAAAAAATAGGAAACGAGAGAGATTTAAACACTCGTCATTATACACCCGCCGGAAAAAAACTCAGCCACCTAAAATTTCGTGATTTTTCATCGATTTCAATTGTTCTCATGCCAAATTGTAGATACATTTTTTGTTATTAAAAGAAACTCCAGAAAAGTTTTCCAAAAAATTTGATGGCTTATTTATTCAGAGTAAAAAAAAACCATAAATTTGTAGTCGAGTTTTTAAACACTCTGTGAAACAGTTCGGGAAATTTGTAGAGTGTACGCTCAGTTTAGCACAAAGACAATTCTTTTCGCTATCTTTCAGTTTTTATTTTACCTTGATATCTTCATTTCTTTTGAAGATACACCTATTCAAGTGAAAGTCTGGAAATTAATTCGCAAAGTTTTAATATTCAACAGTAATTTAAGACAAAAAGAAAAACATAATAAATTGGCATTTTCCAATATTCCGTATACCCACCTCTAGCGGAATTAACTGAAAGCAATCGCCAAAATATCAAATTAATGAGACGAATAATGCGATCTTGAGGAACTGCGTCATATTCAGCTTGCAAAGCAAAACGCAGCTCGTCAAGTGTTTCAGGTTGGTTAACAATATTGACTACATGCGGCCTGAGGGAACTACAGTTTCCTGAAGAATGTCTTGTATGCAACTTTGAGCATTTAGAGCTCCGTTTTCAAATAAATAATAATTCGGTAAGTGCTGCTATTGATTCCAGGATTTAATTTGAATACGTGTATCTTCAATAGAAATCAAAATATTAAGGTGGCATAAAAAGTGAAAGATGGCGAAAAGGATAGTCTTCGCAATAAACTGAACGTGAAGTCTACAAATTTTCCGAACTGTTCCACAGGGTGTTAAGAAATTGGACTGCACATACCTACATTGTTTTTTTCACCTGTATAAATAAGCATTTTTGGAAACTTTTTCTGGAGATGGTTATAATACCAACGAATTAATCTACAATTTGACGTAGAAACAATTGAAATCGATGTAAAATTACGAAAGCTCTTGGACAACAAACTTCAGCAAACTTTTAGGTGGCCAAGTTTTTTTACCGGTGTATTGTAACATCACAACCATATTAAATTTCAATTGTGAATAGTTTTACCAAGATCAGATAAGTTGCTCGCTTTTATTCACAGGTTTATAACAAATTAAGGATTTATATCCAGTTTCTACCGTTTCTCCGCAATTTAACTTCTTTTCTCCTTCATGTAGGTACCGTGTAAATAACGTTCAAGGTTGATCATCAAGGGCTTTCGTATTTTGGATCTTAAAAACTTATAGTCTTCTTTCTACTCCGTCAACCTACTTTTCACCACCAGCTGCTCTGTTCCTCTTTTTGTCTTCAATAATTGTGTATTTTTGTTGACTTCTCTTATTGATTTATCGTTGGTTTTTTGTGTCGTCCAATTTGACATTTGCGATTTCCCCATCTCATCATCCTTCTTACTTGATACTTTTTTGGGTATTCAACGTTTTCTTCCGTTCCATGTCTACTCTTTCATTTCAAGGTTATTTATTCATTGAATTTATAGTTTAAATTGTTTTTTCTTCAACCTTGCCTGATTTATTTTCAAGGTATCGCCCATATATCTGCACTATTTCTGTGCTTCATTTTAGAGAAATGAGGAGCAGATACAGAGAGTTTCCTAATTAATTTAATTGATGAAAGCAACGATGCAGATTCGAATTAAATTGAAATTACTAAATGTAAAACTAATTATAAACATCGTTAAATAACGAGAGAAAACGATTATAATAACATCTTCATTTTATTCTTGCAAACATGATTGACAAAACAAGTTATATCAAGTTTAACTTGAGTAAGACGTAAAGAGATAATGGGATTAATTTAATTTTATGTTGAACGAGACGTAAAAGTGACAAATCGTTAATAACTCGTTAACATAACGCACCAAGACATCCTTTCAATGTGCCTTATTAAAGAGCCAAAGAACAAGCAAAATAAATCCATGCTTTTAGTCAAGTGACCTGATTCTTGTCAAGACAATCAACTTCGTCATTAAACATCCTTTTATGTTCTCTTATACATAAATATTTAAAACTGGATTATACGATTTTAGTCAGAAAATTAATTGGAAATGCTTTGATAATGAAGTATATACATATTTCCTGTTCTATTGCCTCTATTGCCTTATTAATATAACTCGTTAAATGGAGTAATGCTAGACTGTTTTCGAACTGTTTTATACAGAGCATTTCAATGGAAACATCTATACCACTTAATTCTGAAGGCGTCATTTTTATTAAATATGGAGAAACACGTGAATAATCATAGAAAAGAGGAAGTCTTTTTGCTCATTTTCAGATGTAATAACTTTAAACCCCTCCCAATATTTTAAATGCATTGTTGGACTCTCCTCTACAAGAGGATTACAAAAATGTATAATACATAAGTGGAAAGTCAATCAGTTGGGAGAGGGGAAGTTATAACATCTACATATAAGCAAAAATATGTGCCCCTTCATATGATTTTCAAAGTATGTTGTAATTTTTTCATAAAACTGACGGTCCAGAAGTATGTGGGGTGGATAGTTTTTATTGACATGCTCTGTATAGAAGATGAGTTTTGTCAGCAATTCCAAACATTCCAATTTATAGAGAAGCTGCACTTAGACTGACTCGCATCCTGTAAAGTTTTAATGATTACCAAACGTTAAGATCAATTAGCACATAGTTTCAAGGGGCACTCATGGACTATCGTCAAGAAATTTTTGAACAAACAACATTGTGTCACAAGAATGACAATATGTTTGAAGATAATATATAAAGTTCAATAGAGGAGTTCAGTCTAAGGTCAGTATGGCCAACAAAAAGTAGTTTTTTTCTCACAAGAATGACAGTTAAGGTCTACCATTCAAAACATGATTTTTGCATGTTTTTTATCATTGCGAACATCTATATTGCTTTAATAAAATAATGAATACACCCCCGAAGCGTATATCTTGAAATTTAAAATGACTTTTTAGCTGAATACTCAACATATCGGTGGCCAATAATGCTAAGAACTCTTGGCATGTTACAATTTCATTTCTGTTATCTGTCACTAGTTATGTCAGATTTCAGTGGAAAAAGTAATCATAAGAATAGAGATACAACTAACTAGAAATGCTACAAAAATCTAATCGAAAATGGACATACCTACACAATTAAACAAATATCATCAAAAATAAATATAACTGACATTTGACATAACTAGTGATAGAATAACAGAAATGAAATGGTGACTTGCCAAAAGTTCCTAGAATTATTGGCCACCGATATGTTGAGTATTCAGCTGAAAAGTCAATTTAAATTTCAAGATATACGCTTCAGGCGTGAATTCATTATTTTAATGAAGGGATATAGATGTTCGCAATGATAAAAAAATGCAAAAATCCTATGTTTTGAATGGTAGACCCTAACTGTCATTCTTGTCAGAAAAAAACACTTTCTGTTGGCCACACTGACCTTAGACTGAACTTCTCTATTGAATACAAATTGAGCACTCACTTGACCCTGAAATGCTTATTGTACATTTTTAGGGTATATTGTACCTACCCTTCTCATCAAGAAAGACAACACTAGGTCAAATAGTTAAACTGCTGGGCACAGAAAATTTCAAAATTTTCCAATAAAACACCCTGACAGATTATTTAGGGTATCCAGGTGAAATCATCATAATTTGAACCTGCAATTCTACAGTTCAAATATTTCCAATTAGTCATTAAATTGCCTGTATATGCATTGAACCGATTTCCAACAAATTGAATGAAAAAAAATGGACCGGGAATCGATATGTGTCAGCAACACACGCCTATGGAAAAAAATAATCAGTAATCAGTGAAACGGTGGAGAGATTCATCATGCTAGTTGAGTGTCGGGGCATAATGATCACAATACATTTCATGTTATATCGAACGAGGTATGGTGACCCTTTCAATTTGTTCAAAAATAATTAACTGCATAATCCCTTTAAACGTGCTCGAAAATTACTGTTTATTTTGCAATTCTATCAGTTCCGCACTGAACCGAAATACCCTCGGTTTTTGATACAGATACGAGGTAAGCTAATATTTGCCGTAATAAAATAAAATCGGTGACGATTTACATGATCTCAAAAAGCGTTTGTATTGAAAGGCATGCTCGCCTCATTTGATAATGGAATTGAAAAAGATGATAAAATGGTCATTATAAGCTTTGAATTGAAAAAAATTGTAGTTAGTATTGAACAAAGAGATAAAGCGTAGGCTGGTTAAATTGAGAGATAAGGTTTTATGTGATTTGTGGTGGCTTAAAAGATTTTTTCAAAGGTACAAGACGAAGATTATTCAAAAAGAATCAACGACGTTACAAAAAGCTAAAAGCCCCGAAAGATTGATATCGCCGTGATGCGAATGGTTTCAGTAGATAGGTGTAGATTTTTCACACTAGCAATATCCCTGTTTTTATAGAATGCCGATCCACGGATCGTAGGTCGATGTATCACACAAAAAATGATGATCCTACTCATGAAATAAATTCCGATTCGGCCATGCTTACGAAAATTCCACTGCTGAAATAGAGTGAAAACCAAAGGAAAAGCAATTTTCGATAAAGCCTAAGTTATTGGTATTATCACAACACATGAAAGGGCACTTCAAACTCTTTTATTTTGAAGCAGATAGTTGGTTATTACTCTCGACCGGATTGACATTTCTCGAGTGTGTTTGTTTCCACATAACCCTTTCGTTTTCTGTTCGTTCATCAATTTTTCCAATTTATCCTAAGTGTTTATTGAAAATATAAATCCTTTAGTATATTTTTTCCATAAACAAGTCATATCGACATAACAATTTAAAATTTAGTCGAAGTGTGTTTTATTTTCTTTCTCTACTATTACTCACTGGGAAATACCAAAACACTTCTTTGGCTTTTCTTTTGACTCCTCAACTGTTGAACACTGCACGTGGAAAGTCTTCATCTTTTGGTCAGTTTATTAAAATAACTACCAATACATCAAACTCTACATATAGATGACATCCACATAACAATATCGTGAATAAGCTCAGTAAATTTATCAGGAGAAGCTTTGCATTGAAAAAGATGGAACGTATGTCTATATAATCCAATATTGTAAAGTCCTGACTCAATTAAGGTTTCTCGGGTTTCATAAACGAATACCAAAGGAGCAGCTGTATATGAAGGAATCTATGTCAGAGCTAATACGTTTGATTATCAGGATAATGTTGGGTAGGAAGATGGAGGATAAAGAATAGTTAAAATAGATTTTCAAATACCAAGTAACCAACTAAAATTATATAGCTACCTAATGTTGTGAATGACCACTTAGTTCATATCTAAAGTGAAACTTGATTAAGTGCCATTCAAATAGCGCAAAACTGGTTTAGAATTGGAATCTCATTCGAATTTTATCAACCATTTCTTTAGATAATATTGCTTCAACCGCACGGCTAGCTCCACTCCGGTTGTTAGTAGTAGTTGGCGTACAGATTTTCTGAAGATAATTATGCATTGTTTTATTAAATCAGAAAATTCACTTTTTTAAACATAATTATTACTTTTTTTATTAAACAAAGTGCATTTGAACTTGATTATTAACGACCTTTTCAAATCTGTTATCATTTTTTATGAACGCTATTTGGTAGTAAAGTTAGCTCGTGTTTGACAGTTTTGTACAGGAATCCCCATGTCGCATTTTATCAATAACACAGTCTATACCTAATGAATGTTTAATTTCATTGATAATTATGCCCTCAGCGTATATTTGCGAATAAACTAATGCCCTCACGAATCGAACAGATATAAAGAATTCTGATTTTCCCAAAGTAATCCATTATTTCCGTTTCCCGGAGTAAGGTAAACGTCGTGGAACGTAACTTTTAGGATTTTACCTGTGTTTATGATATTTGGTGGCGCGATCCATCAACAGGCGTCTTCGAAAAGAGAGTTAAATAAGTTTTCTCGAAGTTTGGGGGTGTTCTGGGTCGTTAGGGCGGTGAGAAACAGGATTGATGTGAGCTCATACGTCATATAGGAGAAGCGCGTTAACGAAAGTATGTGTCGCACATCCGGAATAAATTCCACTGAATTTGATTGGATTTTTCACTAGAATTTTCTTTGGTTACGATATATGGATCTTGCCAAAGGTATTATACTTTTTTTTTAGTTGATATTTATACGATTACACTGACTTCAAGCAAGGAAATTATAATGCTATAATAATTTCAAAGATGGTTCGTTCTCCAAATACTTATCTCAAGTTATTCGCAGAACATTCCGGAAATATACTTGGAAAGTCTGCTAACGTAGCACAGCAAGCATGGGAAGCTTGCAAAGTTGATGTAGTTGACAGACGAAGTAAATTGCAGAGTTTGTCACGTACAGGGAAAACTGCCTGAAAATGGATGATTTTTTGTACCATGTGAAGAAACTTAATGTAAGGTTTAGTCTTTCTTCAACCAAATTCCTGGGAATCTCAATTCTCACAGAGCCATTTCCTGGAGGAATTTTCAGATAGACGCATGCTTCAGCTTGAGTGAGCATTATTTTTCTATCCAGCAATCTCCTAGGTGCTGTACCTTCGGATGCTTTGCTTTTCGAAAAATGTGAATGGACATTTTCTTTTTCCATTCCAGAAGATATTAATTCTTATTGTTCCACTAGTTTCTTCTTGAGGTGCCCATCAAACAGGCAGTGTCCTGTTCTCTTCGTAGTTTCCAAGGAGAATTTAAGATGTTTCAACCCCCTACTAGATCTTCCCAATGGTTTGGTTTTCTCTTTTTCCGGCATTGCCTATTTCATCCAATATTACATTGGTGTTGATACTGTAAAAGGGTTATAGTCCCCGAAAAGGAGTTGAAGCCACTCTCTTCGCTAATTAATCTGCTGGTCCGTTTATTCGCACCTCCATACTATTTTAAAACTGATTGCTATAAGGCTAGATAAAATGTTACCAAGACTCATGAGGACCACAATAAATATGCAAAATTGACAAAGTCTGCTAGGGCGGAAAACTGCAAGCATGAGACGTAAAATTGATGATGGGGTGAATGGAAGTGAATTAAAGATTTTGTCACCTAGAGGGGAAAATGCCTGGAAAATGAATGGTTTTTCGTACTGGGTGGGGAAAATAAATTTGCAAAAGGTCAATAGTCATCGGAATCTCATCTAACAAAATGTTTGTCCGGCGATACAAAAAATTGTTCTTTCCAAACATTTTCGTAACAAAAGAGGGAAATGTACCGATTCCCTTGAAGTTTACAGAAAAACTTATGAAAGACAACACTTGAAATGATATTCAGAATTCATATAATGAATTAAACATTGCAGCACTGCCACAAAGCCAGCTTATGTTTGCTTTCGTACGAATTTCAATCAAATAACACCTAAATTGCCTATTCACATCACTAGCAATCTTGCACAATTAGGAATGTTCGACTAACAGAATCTAGTTTGTTTTAATGGCAACCGCTGTGAAATCAAACTGGATGAAATATGCACAGTTTGTCATTTGAATGCATACGAAAACCACCTCTATCATTTGTTGTCCAACTTGTTCAGAAATGGAGCTGGAAACTGAATATTTATACCATTTTGACGAACTTAATGTTAGTTTAAATTAAACTGACTATATTAATTAATTCAATGAGATAATTTTATTTCTTAGAATTCTATAAATACTAGCCAAAAGCAAATTTTGAACAAACAAATTCTTAAAAACGCGATGATCCTCTTAATACATCTACTCAACGGATAGATTGATCGGTAGTCGCTCAAAAACACAGTTTCAACGTGGTTAATCTAACAACCAGGAAGTCAAAAAAAATGCAATCACGTTACTATACTCTCATGTTTTTTCCTTTTCAACCCAAGCCTTGAGTAAAGTACAAAATACGAGTAATTCAGTATGAAAATTGGTATAGTGCATGACCTCTACCAGAAGTTGTAAGTTTGTTCAATTGAAAGTTTTCCAATCCCGGACATTATCCAAAGCTAATGGTTTGGACCACCAACGCCAATTAGTATGTAACTTGGGAGAAATGTAACCACATATCCGTTTTATTCAGTATCTGTAGTTATTTTATAGCTTTATACTCGGTATCCTTAATCTGTTATTTGTTTGTTCCTGACTATTTAATTTGATGTAAAGAACTCTTCTTCATTTTCACAATTGACCACATTGTTTGCACCTGTTGAATATAAATCAATTCAAATTTCGTTAACTCCACGGCATTATCTTTGTATGTTCTCGCCGCAGGTCGTAGTCTGATATTGCTCCGTCAATAATGAAATTTTGTTACTTGGGGGTCTATTCACTAATAGTGAGAGCTCCAACGAGAATAAACACTTATAAAGTGCGCATGCGAGCTCTCACGAAATTGCAAATTATGATATATCCCGCATGCGCACTCGTACACTCGTAGGAGCTCTCATTTTTAGTGAATAGGCCGCCTGGGGTTCTCTAGTAACCATACAAACTGTGTACATTTAACAAGATGAAATTTTCTTCAGATGTGAAGTTTTCACAAAATAACATATATATATATATATAATCATAAACCCGTTTGTAACCGCTGTGGGTGTCGGGTGTGTCGCTTATTCGTGGACAAACTTTCGCCATTCCTTTTTATTTCTAGCTTTTTTCGCCGCCTCTGTCCATGTAATTCCTTTTTCTTTTAAAATTTCGGCTATTGTGTTATCCCATGTTTTCTTTGGGCGACCTCTTTTTCTCTTGCTTACTTCTCTAGCTTGCCAAATCCTTTGTGCTGGTCTACTGCTCTCCATTCTACAAAGGTGCCCAAGACATCTAAGCTGCTGTTTTTCGATTGTTTTCAGTATTTGTTCTATGTTTAGGTTTTCCCTTATTATTTCATTCCGCATTCGATCTCTTCTGGTGACACCTTTGACCCTGCGTAAATACTTCATCTCTGTTGCTTGTATTCTGCTTTTGAGTGAGTTTGTAAGTACCCAGCTTTCACTACCATGCACAAGGATTGGTCGAAAGACTCACTTGTACACATTCAATTTGGTTTTAGTTGTAATTTCTTTTCTTCCCAGAAAATTTCAATTTAATGAGTAATATACTTTGACTGCTGCTGACTGCTGCCAGTTCAAAATTTGTATAATGTACTTATGATGTTTTCCATTTAAAAGTATTCATTTGCTTCTGTGTAATGATATTTCAAATTATACATCAAATATTTGGAAAATGAGGCAGGAAGCGAACTTAGACAAGCGATTAATAAGCAAAAGAAAGGAATCCACTAAAACGGCGGTACATTTCCCCATTATAACAAAATTACAGCTGTCGAGGAGGAAGACGGCGTCGACTACGATTGCTCGAAATATTTCAAGAATTCTTATTCCGGCAAAGTGCCATTACTTTTATTCCAAGCTGACTCCGGCGAAGACCGCTCTGAAACTTTCTTAATATCACCGCACTAAATGTGTGCTCAGTCGAAGCTTCCCCAGAGTTAACTTGAGCATCATTTGTCAGTCTGTACAACATAAATCCGATACATGTTCTCAGTATCCCCAACGGATAACGAATCTCGAATTCGCGAAGATGACAGCCAAACTTCTCGCTTATAAAGAAAATCCAGGACCATAAAGACCAAATTCCAACGACCGATAACTTTTCCGGGCCTTGCTACCCTTCGCAAAATAAGAAATGATGTAGAATACGAGACCGGACAAGCAGGCAACGGGATGCCGATGATAGCTTTTGAAAGTTTTGTTAGAGCATATTAGATTGCGCCATTTTGGTTTCGTTGTTATCGAAAGGGTGGTATGCATTCGATGAATTCGCTGTTCAGTGTATAAAGTGGATGGAAAAGGCTAATCCGCACAGCTTTGCTATACAACGGGATAAAAATATAAAGCGGGAGATAACAGAGTGGCTGGATTTTTTTTACTCGTTCAAGAGAAAATAAAAACACGTTAAACCAAATCAGTAACGAACAAGAGAGTCGAGTCGTGTATGTATTATTATTAAAAATCGGATAAGAGTAGAGGGTTTGGAACGGAGCAGTGTATATTTTATACTGATATCGTTTATAACACAAATTATATTTGCCTACGCACATGATAATCTGTAATAGGAAACTTTCTTTTCCCTTTATGGTTCAGGGGGATACCAATTGAGTTCTGAACAGGGTTTACCGAGCATGAGCAGATGTATTATTTAAGTTACTAATGTTATTTATATATATATATATATATATTACCTAATTGGATAGTATTTCTAAATACTGAAAACATAAGGAGTATGGTGAAAGATACTTCTACAAAAGTATAACTTTCCGAGGAGTTTGGGAGCCATAGATTAGTCACATATTATATCTCACTCAGAAGAATATCCAGCATTTACGTACTAGAGCAGAAGCCGATCATAGTGATTTGTTAACATTTGAAAAAATAGATATCATATTATATAGTGCACATCACTTATGCCTTTGTACTGTTTGATTGTTTTTGTCTGACCAAATTGCAGTTAGATCCTTCCAAAAATTATCAACTTTGGGTAAATCCACATCCTTTTATTTTCTTCTAAAGGGCTTATTAAGTATCCTTTTGTTTTTTTGTCCTTCTCTATGACTGTAATATTTTTTTATTTCTATAACTACTTATGAAGTAATTATTTTCTTAAATGACTAGAAGCGTGCAAGAAACAAAATGTTCTTTTTTATTAAATTCTGACCCTAACTCATCTATTTAATGTCCAATAGCTCCCTAAGCACTGTTGTCATATACTCCATTTCAAATAAAAGAACCATTTGAAATTGATAATTTTTAACACTCGTCATAAATGTATAGTTGCAGAATATCATTTAAACTCAACTTATTTTTAAGATACCTCTAAATTTCCAAGCATTATTTACAAAATAGACCCCTTACATTATTTTTATTCATAAATGTCAGAAAAAACTAACAGCAGAAAAACAAAATCACATCAGAACACAAATTTCAAGAACTAAAATGATATGTGTGTTTCAATAGCTTTTGTGTCATAGAATGTTTGCCCTCTTGTCAAGCAAAGTCAGCCTCTAGGAGGGAAAGAATGCTCACAACTCTGATTTATATAAACATGATTTGTGAAATGTTTAATTTCTTGAATAGTGTTAGAAAAAACATTTTCGTTTGATAATTGCCTCTTTCCACGTTTTCAGCAAAAAAGATTGGTCGGTGTTTTCTGTTTTTGCACCATACCGAACGCTTAGCTTGGGCAAATCCCTTTAGTGTTGTCGGAATTTAAGCGGATGTTAATTTACCCGAATTCTGCAATTGTATTTGTTAACAACTCCATTCGAAAGGAAGCAGACATCATCGGACTTTAATAAACTCCCAACTTAGTACATTCCATGAACGTCTCTCACACTTAAAAACGATTTTCCTCGGTGAAAACATTTTATATTCACATGTGCCTCTAAAGTACACCAGCATCTCATCAACAGTTATAATTGCTCTCAAATAATAAGCGGATGTGTGAACTTTGATAAAATGTTACCAAGATATGTGGAATCGCTGCATTAGGATCAGTTTCTACTCTTATCTTTTTCTCTTCATGTGTATTAAACCTCAGGCAGATCAACTATGTAGCAACTCTTTTTGTTAACATCACTAGACGGAAAATTTCTCAATCAAATTCCGTCTGTTTAAGATATTGATTCAATAACCCCATTGTTAGACTTGGGAAGAGGAAACCATTCATATCTGAACAGGATTTGTTTCTGTGATCCTGATTGCCTGGCTTATTGCAGAGTTCTTCAATTCTTAAATTTTAGATGTGTACTCTTTGGAATAATTTGTTGCTATACGTTCACGGGTTCAATTTTTAATTGCAGCTTTTTTATTCCCTATAACTTCAATATAGTAGATTATTGGCCGGTGTTTTCACATTTCTAGTTGGTTTAGTGACTACACATTTGTACCGGTATTTCCCTAAATATATTTCTTCACTGTTGAACTGTCTTTTTCACTTTCAACAACCTGCACATTATCATCTTCATCGTCGAAGGCACTGACCGATATATAATTTGTAATGATTATCGATGGTGATGCTGCTCTGGTCTGAAAATTTTGCATCAGATTCCTCAAATCATTGTTGAACAGTTTCCTGTTATACATTAAAAATATAACATATATACATAACTGACTAAGCAAAATAAAATAAAAGAGGGCCCAGTATTAAACCTTGTGGTTTGCGTTTTGATACGTTCACAAAATCTAAACATGTATTATTAAGTTTAACTTGTTGTAGTCTGTTTTGACAATAGATGTCAAATAATTTGATTGAATTACTCAATAAACCGACAAATTTTAAAAGAGCCAATAATACACGATGCACTCAGTAGAATATCCGGAACATCAACAGTTTCACAGATTACTTAAAAAAAATTTAACCAGTAGAATCACTCATAGTTTCTGTTTCGCGTACGTTGAATTTCAAGAGAATATAATCTATTGTTCTGTTAATCCATTTACATTGTACATTTATATCTATCACTCAATGCTTGATTACAAAATATATTGACAGCCACACTACATCACAGAATTTGAATCTATACGGGTGGTTGACTTGAATTTAATTCTAGATTGAAATAGGTACCTTATTATAAACAATATGAACATATTTTTAATTGATTTTTTTTGTTACAGGGTCGATGTAATAGGGAGAAACCTCCATGCAAATATTTCCATCCTCCACAACACCTCAAGGATCAATTGTTAATTAACGGAAGAAATCATTTAGCTCTTAAGAACGCCCTTATGCAACAAATGGGTCTGTCTCCTGGTCAAGCTCTAGTTCCTGGTCAAGTGCAAGCAGTAGTAAGTGAATTTTTCTTTCAAGTAGCTTGTTTCTAACTTTGTATTTGTATTAATAATTTTATTGAATGTGAGAAAATCGTCCTAGAATTGCACAGACATTTTTAAATTGGGGACAATAATAGACTTTAGTTATTTAACCAATGTTTTTTCTGTTGCTAAAGTTAACTAGAATAGTATTGATTGGAATAACTACATTAGATTCTCACGACTAATGTACCATTGTTATTTTATCTATTTCAATTTAAACTCTGCTGCTTTATCAGCTTTTTTTATGTTATTTTGAGCTGAAGAAATATTATCTCAAATTTTGAAAATACATTCTAAATAACTCTATAATTGAAAAAAGAAAAACAATATGTCAAAACTTGACAAAAGTCTATTATTAGTCAATTTATTAGTGTTTGGTCACGAAAAATTTCATTTGATGTAAAAAATATTTTCTAATATCAACCTAATGCACTCAGTTAATTTTTCTAGTGCCTCAACACTGAATTCCTATTATTGATTATTGATTATCAAAAATTTTTATTCAGTTCTACTAATAGTCGATTTTCTCATTTTTTGTTATAACAGTTCGCATGTAAGCACGGTCGTTAAGTAGTTTTTATATCATTTATACATGTTTTACTTTAATTCAAAGCATTTCAGCTGCATGATCGCGGTGGTCGGCCTTGTTTACAATTTTTTTAAATTATTTTGGTGTTGGTACTAATTTTGGTTTTGTTATTTGAGGTGGATGCGCCACTAGACTGCCTTCCCTTGACCTTCTTCCCCCACCTGTCTATGACAATTGAAGAGCAGTATGCACTTATGGTAAAAATAACCCTTGAATCCTTGCTTTGCTGCTTTTTAATAAACAGTGTCTTCCACCAATACAAATATCAATTATCTTATATACTGACTATTAAAAAAAAACTAATTTTAGCTACAAATGTATAAATTGTAGTTTTTCCTATGTTATATTTGATATTAACGTTATTTCAGATTGGTGCGTATTGATTGAATCCACTGTATAAAATTTGTTTTAACCTCAACTGGAAAATTGTTTAAATTCATGAACAACTTTGCTAAATATCAATAACATTAAGCGATGTACTGGAAATAGTTGTTGAAGTAGCGATTATCCATTGTTTTTTTTGTCGATGATTAATAATAAAAACCCGATTTTTTGGAAAAAGTAATTTTTCCCAAACTCACGTCTATCGGAAGAGCGACTGGATCAACCAGTTTGTTCTAGTCTAAACTGGTTTGTTTTAAAATCAATGCTATTAAGACATACATATATGTATATCTATCTGTCCAATTAAGTTGAATTGCGATTGAACTAGTTTGAAATCGTCCAGGCAGCGGCCAAAGGCGTTCCTAGGGGGGGGGGGCGTAAAAAGAACCTTCCAGAATATTCCCTTTTTTCTCATGGTCTGTCGCTTATAGACTCTTCTAGAGCCCGCTAGAGATCTATCCGTCTCTTAAATCCCACTTACTGGCTGACATAGATTCCTCTACCAATCGCTAGGTGGCTCTAGATCAGTGTAAAGCGTTGTGAGATTTACAAGAATTGTCCTATTTGTCACAAGTGTCAGTTTTCTGTTTTTCTATAGTGAATAATTGAGTACGATTGTACTACAATTCCGATCGAGAATGAAATAACGATAGATCACCCTAATTTCATAATTTTCAATAGTCTAAGTATGTTGTTTACATTATTACAATCGTTATTTAAGGAACCGAAATAAATTCCAGCAACAAAATTTAATAGTCAGCAATTTTGCTTCCAGAGCCCATAATTTCTCCATCTCTTACCAAGTTATATTTTATTCTTGAAGTACTGCAGGATACTTCTGGCTTCGTTATATTGTATAACTACATAATTTTCCGCAATACTTGCAAATTTCCATCCGCCATATAGGTTGATATCTCCAGTGTTCGCTATTGAAGTGGCTGATGTTCTTCTGAGGGAGTGTCCAGTATACTCCTAAAGTTCTGAAAGTTCAGAAATTTAGCATTATTACTTATTATTGAATCGTATCATCAACCAAGCTGATCCATAAATTCAATTTCAGTTGAGAATCTCATCTTCTGAAACAATTAGTTACGTAGATGTAAATTCTTACATCTCGAATACACTTTGTTGAATTTAACATTTATCACTGCAATTGTCGAAAGCTTGAAGGAAATCTTCGTGCACAATTTGACTCCGAAAATTAATTGAACATATAGAATTAGATAACGATAGAGTAGAGCGGATGCTAATTGACATCAGGCGTCCCAGGAAGAACCGTATTAATAGCAAACGTTTAACGTTAAGCAACTTCTCAGATTTTGTTCGCAAGGAAACATTATTTACATAAAACGAAGGGTGTGATAATAAATTGTACAAACTAGCGTATCAGATTTCGTACAGTGAAATTGAGTTGCATACATATTGTATTAAATAATTAGGTAGTTTGATTTTCATTTTGAATTCTTTAATATCATCAACTATTATTATTTGATAATCGTACCAGGTGTATAATCAAGATAAGTGATCCTGGTCTCCATTGTCGTTTTTTGTTTGATTGGGCATATACTAATATTATAAGGAGGAAAATTTTGTATTTTGGTATGTAACGATTAAAGTACTAGGCCGATTTCAAAAATTATTTCGCCCTAATAAGCTATACACTGTGTTATTTATAAGATGCGACATAGGGATTCCTGTACAAAACTGCCAAACGCGAGCCAACTTTTTTACTAAATAGCGTTCATAAAAATAATAAGAGATTGGGAAAGGTCGTTGAAAAATAAGTTTAAATGCACTTTCAAATCTCTTGAATTCGCTCTGGTTTGATAAAAAAATCAATAGCTATGTTTAAATAAGTTGAACTCAATACTTTCAACGGAGTAGGGGATAGCCAGACGGGTAGAAGCACGGGAAATTTAAAAGTTAAACGTGAAGTATTGTGGTTCGATTCCGCGCTGGGTTGTTTTCAGTATTTCAGTGTTATGAAAATGGTGTACTATTTGTTTAATCATAAACTATACACCTTTTTATTAATCCAGAGCGAATTTAAGTAAATTAAAAGTGCATTTGAATTCATTTTCCAACGATCTTTCCAAATCTGTTATTATTTTTCATGAACGCTATTTGGTAGGAATGTTAGCTCGCGTTTGACAGGTACAGTAATCGCTATGCTGCATTTTTTAAATAACACAATGAGTAACATAGGCTATATTTATTACTGGAAAAAATTAGAGATCCATAGAAATCCCTACTAAAACCAATCCAACCCCAAGAGCGTATAAAGCAAGACGAGCAAATATGAAGGGATCGTCTCGCTTGGCAAATACGCTTCTGTATTTCAAGCAGAGGTCTATGCAATACTTGCATGTGCAATGGCTGATAATATGCAACAAACAACAGGCAGATCAGGATCTACAGTGACAGTCAAGCTGCCCTTAAAGCACTTCAGAGCTATAGGGTGACATCTCGGCTAGTATATGGGAATGCGGCGAAGAACTTAGAAGACTGGCGACTCGGAACAGTGTAACACTGGAGTGGGTCCCAGGTCATAAAGGAATCGCAGGCAATGAAAAAGCTGACGAACTCGCAAGAGTAGGATCGTCAACTCAGATGAACGGACCCGAAACTGCTGTGGGCATCCCCAGATGCTTAACGAGGTCATGGTTAAAAGGGTGGTTGAAAGAACAACACAATAAATACTGGAAGAACACGACCAGGCAAATACATGGGAAGAAATTCATAAAAGAACCATCAGAAAAAGTGGCGAAAGAACTGCTCTCAATGAGCAGGAACAAACTGCGCACCACTACGGGGCTACTTACGGGACACTTTCCCACAAAGGAGCACCTAAACAAAATAGGGCTGTACAACGGAGACCTTACATGCAGAAGATGCAAAAAGGATACCGAAACAGCTCTGCATATACTATGCAACTGTGAGTCGCTGGACCACAGAAGGAAGAAACTTTATGGTAGAACCCAAATGACTCCAGAAGACTTCTACAATCAACCAGCTAAGAACCTGTATGAGCTAATACAGGGAACGGATTGGCTGAATAGGTTGTAGTCAGAACACTAGGAGTATCCACAATAAGCCCAGGAGGCTGAGATGGTACCGGCGAAGGGACGGCTCCAGGGAAAAAAAAACCCAAGGTGTAAAAATATATTATAAAATAAAGTTGTGTGTTAGCTTAGATCTTTTAAACTACTCATCGCATAAAAATACAATTATCAGCAATAGATGGAGTGATTTAGGAGGAAGGTTTATATGTATAATAAGCGATCCGCCCCTGCTTCGGGCTTAGTTTTATATACAATACTTTTGACAAATCTTCACA
This sequence comes from Galerucella calmariensis, assembly GCA_910591675.1. Taxonomy (NCBI): domain Eukaryota; kingdom Metazoa; phylum Arthropoda; class Insecta; order Coleoptera; family Chrysomelidae; genus Galerucella; species Galerucella calmariensis. Next base: position 102,280 of record CAJUYG010000114.1, on the reverse strand, counting down.
AAAAGTACTCTTATGGCGTCATATCAGGCGTTAAGCCCAACTCTCGTACGGCAACTTCAGTAACCTCCAGCGCTCGACAATTGAGCACATTATATTCACAGTAGCACCAACCTGACCTACCTGAAATTATATATCGATACTTAAGGCATCAGGGAATTCCACTTTCCAGGGGATTCCACCTTCAAAATACTGTGAGTTTGTTTTAATTGAATAATTTTTGGAACATGTTTAATTATTTTTATGAATGAAAGTCCTGATTCCTCAATAAGCTCAACAAATCAATCAATACATTCACTACTTCAATTTGTAAATCCTGTAGAAAGAAATATGTTTATGATTTTGAATAAATAAAAATTTTGTCGAGAAGAAACAATTATTTAAGTAAATATTCCTATTAGTTAAATGAATCAATATTTCATTTTTTATAAAACTTGACTGTTGTTGTAGTTGAGGTAGACTAACAGAATAGTTCGATACACATAACATATTTATAATCTGATTTAGTAGATATTGTGCAAATTATTTTTGGCTTAATTTTGTAATTAACTCGTAAGCTTGCATTAATGCTTGGCTGCCATTTTAAAATAACCACAATTTTTTTTTGTTTACGGGTATTAATTTTTTTTCTAATTTCAACATTAAACTTCCGTTCCATTTTCCTGCATAATTTTTAATGAATTATATTTGATTATTATAAAAAACTATCTCCAATATATGAAATTGTTATTATTCAATTATGTATTCAGCAAAAGAACTATTTATACAAAAAAATATAATAACGTGTTTATTTTGATCGTGGCAGGCGAAATCTTACTGTATATAATTCAAGTGTTTCTGTTCTATTGATTCTTGAATTACATTTATTAACCTTGAATTATATATGTGTGAAATGATATTATGATAAAATTGAACAAATAATAATGAACGAATTTATTTTTTTTAGGCTGCTAATCCCTACCTCACTGGTATGCCCCAAGTAGGAAGTACATACAGTCCGTACTTTGCTCCAGGTCCCATTATGCCAACGATAATGGGTCCAGACCCAACGGGTGTTGGATCTCCGTTGGGAGTGGTACCTCAAACAGTGGTAACACAACAGAAAATGCCTCGCTCCGATAGATTAGAGGTATGGAATCCATTTTTGGTTAATTTACCAGTGACATATTTTATTGATTTATTATAAAATTTAATTGTTAATATTTGACAGGAATATTACCTAATCGTTGCTCTATTAGAGATTTGGAGAACTCGAATCGGAACAAAATTGTAATTATCTGGAATCACATGAATAAAATAACATTTATTTATTTAAGTTCTCCAATGGTTTCTAATAGAGTAATTTAATTTTTACAACAACAAAATGGGAACTGTATCGGAAAATGCGTTTTAACTTATTTCTTATTTTTAGTTGCTTTTTATTTTAACTTTTCATTTATTTACTTTCTAATTATTAATTCATAAATATCATAGTTAACGTATCGTTAGGATTAAACTTGTACTTTCTCATACTTAACTACTAACTTTAGATCACTAGTACTACTACTATTAGGTTTATGTTACATTTTTTCATTCGCATTACATATTTTCCATATTATTTTATTTTTGTTTCTTTTTTTTTATTTTTATTTTCGCAGGTTATTGGATTTAAAAAAAAAGCTTGGAACTGCATAGTTCTAAGGTAAATAACACAAAAACACTAACACTCTTACACATGTTCGAACCCACCTAGCAAATATAGATGTAGTTCAATTTATCCCGTGTGTATATACGTTTTTGTTGTTCCCATTTACCTTTGTTTACACCATATGGGAGAATTAAAACAATTACATATTTTCTAACGAATTGACAGCTTCTACCAAGGAATATTAGAAATTTAGTTTGAAACATTATTTGCCGAATTTGATGTCTCACACTGTATTGTTAAACTATAAGTGGGTTCATAACCCTTTCATTTCACGACGATTATTCCTATTACAGTGGCTCTTTATCCGAAAATTCTATATTTTTACAATAGGCTCCTACCCCTCTTGAACCCTAACGATTTTATCTTTTCAAATGCTCACAAACAAAGGTTATACCTCTGTATATTGTGAGAAATGGAATTTCCTGATATTTTTTGATTCTCAAATGATAGAAAACCCCAAAAAATTATTAACTACTGATTTCCTAAAAATTCAACTCCAACAGTCAAACAAATTCGTGAATATATGTGTGAAACTTTGTTCTTTTATTTTTTTGGGAATCAAACCACAATAAAAACATTATTGTGGTTTGATTCCCAAAAAAATTGAAGAAAAAAGAATAAGTAATGCCGCAAGGAACATACATAAGATATTGAAACTTTGTTATTTATCAATAAAATTTCTTAATTATTAATTAATTTAAAAAATTTCTAGAACCTTTGTAAACGCTGTCGGTTAAAACGTTACAAAATGTACAAAATTTTATTCTCCTGTATTTTTTAGCTGTACATACAGTTAACCAGTATTAGTTTCGTCTTTATTATTATTACTTTTTTGAGCACTTGTAACTTTCTATCGACTGACTTTGACTGCACGGTGTGCTCTTATTTACCTACCCGTTAAATTCTGTGTAGAATTAGTCCCCTTTTTGTCTTTTTTACAGTCGCAAGTAATCTTGTGTCTCGCTTTTTTCGATAGAAGGTTATTATTGATTTGTTGGATGATCATTTAGTTTTTTATTTTATTTTACGGCGCTTCCCCAACTTGCTGTTGTGCACCCTTGGCCATTGATCATTTTTCACTTCCCCTTTCACCTGTCACTGTTCCTAAACTTATATCCTTAAATTTTGGTAGTGACTATTTCTCCGACCAATCATAGAAAAACACATTAATGGTATTAAACTAATTTTTCCAAATTTATATATAATTATCACTTTATAAATAATTAGTTGTATATAGGCCAGTGAAAATGGAATTGAACCTTGCACCAAATTTCCGATTCAAATTTTTTTATAAGGTTAAGGATCACTTACTGAGCATAAAACCATAAAGTGCTGACAGATTCCGGTGGAGCTTCAAGCGCCACGTTAAAAAAATGTAAAAAAACGGCTGATATCTTAGAAACCATGCAAAAGGAATGAGGACTATCATTGCAGAGAATAAGATTTCGAACTTTTTGTTCCACCGTTTACGATTTATGGCACATTTAATGAACCGGTTTTTCTATTTCGAACCATAACTAAAAATATTGGATTATTGAATAAAATGCATCAATCCATTTTTTGGGATCAATTTATTCTCTACAACCTTTGTTTGAAACTTCTTAATTTATTCTCCATTGTTTTTGAGCTATTGGACATTCAATGCTAGACCACTGGGGCAAGGACGAAAATTTTAAGGTATACAAAGAGTAAAATGGTACAAACTCAGCAAAAGAATTAAAATCCCGATAATTCCGATTGCTTATGGTGAAGATGTATTCCCATTTTAATTGAGTAAATAATTTAAAATATAATTAAAACTTCCACAGCATAATATATTTATCTGGGTCCATGACCGGTTTCACGAACTTATATTCGCATCATCAAAAGGATAACAATAATGATTATTAATTATGTTAATCATGTCCATTTTAGAATGTTTTAAACAAAAGCTGTGGAGAATAAATTGATCTTTAATAATGTCGCTAGACATGGTGCAATACAACATGCAATAAACTGCAGCAATGTTGAGTATTTTGCAAATGATAAATCTTACATGTTGTTTGAGATCATGCAACATTGCTGTCTGCCCACCCAATAGTAGAGAGAAAAAACTAGATATTAACCTCAAAAAATAATTTATTTGAATACATTATAATATGAAGTTTATTATTATTTAAAGTGAAGATAGCGATAGTGAGCAAAGCTCATAGGTGGAAACACAAAATAAACTAGGTACCTACTGCAAGCGCCAAACGTGATGCGAGCTCGCCCCCATGCCAATCTCATTTTCAATGATACCCACTACGGCCACTACAGCTCTTGCAAGACATATAAATGCTCTGAACAGAGACGTATCATTAGTTTGCTGTGCTCCAATTCTGTTGCCGTTTGGCATTGTCTGCATTGTCATTTTTCTCAGATTTCTCACTAGAATTGTGCCTTGCATGCAATAGAAATGGCACTAAACCGATAAAATTGCAATTGCATCGAATTGCACGTTGTATGTATTACACCATCAATTTTCAACGGCCCTTGTCTTTAAAAATTGATGGATGCATTTTATTGACGAATCCATTATTTTAAAAGTTATCGGCAGAGATATAAAAACTGGTTTATTGAATAGGCCATAAATCAATCGTAAACGGTGAAATTTACATGAAACAGAATGTCCCAATTTTATTCTCTGCCATAATGCTTTTGATGACTCTTGCCCTGAAGTGCAGAGTTTCCGAGATATCGGCCAAAAACGTTTCTTCAGCATTTTGTGACTTTTTGCTCAGTAAGTGATCTTAAACCTTGGATCGGAAATTTAGTGTGAGTGAGGTTGACCAAAGAAACGGCTATTTATACTAGCCTAATATTTGTATATAAATTTCAGATAAATTGTTAGTTCAATTCACTTTTATTATATAACAATAATCACAATATTCGATTATATTTTTTAATGTGAATATAATTTAAATTTTTGAATTTTATATTGACATATTTACTAGTTAATTATACTGTGGTTAAAAAGACAAATGTATTCCTCACTTAGTCTTTTATTCTTTAGTAAAGTTTGTAATATTGAAATTATGATTTTCTGCCACTGCACCACAAAATTATGACCGCTACAGAAGACATCAAATTAAAGTTTCTCCATATCTTATTTGATTAACAATTGCTCTTATTATATAGTGAAACAATTGATAAAACTTACCATCAAAACTTATAGTATTTCAATTGACAACATTTTACATATTTTTTCATTTTCGTCAATGCCACTAATGCGTTTTTTAAATAGACACTACCAAATATTTGATATTTTCTACTGCAATCGGTTGTGTAGACGACTGTATCTACCACCACTTCCAATATATTTCAACAAATTGAATTAGTCGCGAAGAATGAAAGCACTGTGTAGATTCACTGTAAACAGATTAAAAGTGGAGCAATTTGTTTAATTCACAATAATTTAGTAATAACGTTTGTCATCTACCCTAATCTAAAAATCAATGTACGGAGAAACACTTTTCGTAAGTTGTTAGTGAAATTACGTCTACTTGCAAGTATAGTTAAGGGGTGCAATAAATTTCAAGTTTTTATTCAGTAATCCAAACAAAATGAAAAAGTTCCCAACTAACGATATACTCTGCACGTCAGAGAAAACAGACAACCTAAAAAATTCAGTTAACACCCATATATTTGAATTTGTCTTATGTCTTTGTCGCATTAAATATATTTTTTATTATTTTGTACGAACCGAAATGAATTCACACCCTACAGTACACGTTGAAGAATGTATGCAACGTCTCATACATCCTTTAAGTTCGTTTTAAGTATGCTCAATGGGCAGGAAATTCCATTTTTGGAATATCAGTTTTTTCGAAATATTGTGTTACTGCTGTGTGTGCTCGCGCTTTATTCTGGAATCTTTGTTCTGTGTCTTTGTCAATCAGGACAAGGTCTATGAGTGTTTTAATAAATTCCCGTCCAAAATATTACTAAGTTTTCCCCAGAAGCAGCCCGAGGTGACCGAGTCCAGGCAGCAAACCGTTTTCCGTCTCTTCTGTAAACCTTATTTTGACCATCTTTGCCATAAATACACATTCTACACTCACAACATTTTCCAATCGTCCATGGTCCAATTGATGTGCTTTCGAGGAAAAGCAAGTCTGCGCCTTTTGTGAGCAGCATTGAGCATATACTTTATGGCTAGACTGCAAGGTATCGAACCACTTCCTCTCAACTTTCGACGAATAGTAAAATATTTGCTTTTACATGAGTTTTCTGAAGTAATAGTTGGAGCATTCTAGTGGTTTGCTGCAATCCTGACAAAGTGTACTCTGATCTTTCTCATTCTTTTAGCATCTCTATCGCGTTAAGGTGATGAGAATAGATCGCTGGAAATCGTTGGAGTATTATTTGTACAGTCCAGCGACTAACGTTCAGGTAACTATCCACATTCCGTTGATTTATTCCATTCTTAACAATGACGATGATTGGATGTTTTCTCTTCATTTAAACTATAACATTTTACCCTCCGCATGAGACGCTATAAAAGTTCACTACCTATTAAAACTTCCACGACACTTCTTTGATAGGTGGAAAAACATTTTGAGAACTTTATCTTTTCTGGG
>CAJUYG010000114.1:36129-90995 GCA_910591675.1 Galerucella calmariensis | reverse complement strand
ATGGTGGGAATGCTGACCTGACTTTGTAGGCTGAGGAAACATATGCACACAATTGGCCTAGCAGAAGAGATAGATGAGAGACTTAAGGTAAACAAATGCTTCCATCAAAGTAGATGGTTTTGAAAAGTCCACCTACAGGAATCAAACCCAACCAACCCAATTACATTTTAATTAGGATTAAGTAGCTACAACTTCCAGATGAATATTGTCAGTGGCGCATGTGTTTTAGCTGTACCGACTTACGATTTAAAAAAGGGTAACTGTAAAATTCGTGCTATCAATCATTTTCAAATAGATGGATTGAATCAATTAAATTATTACATAAACATATCAATTCGGAAAGTGATTGATAGTAATATTGATATAACATCATCATCAGGAATTATTACTAAAAGTCATTAGTTTAAATTATTTGAATTTGAAAATATTTCTGGTTTATTGACAAATACTGTTTTTTTTACTAAATAACACTGTATAGTCAGTCTACTTGGCCCAACATTGGCACATACTTACTCCATTGGGAAAAAAAATCAAATTCAATTATTTGAACATCGGTTGTAATCATTTTGGATAAATATCCAGTGATTATATATAATTGCAGTTTTGTTTGTTATTTTTGCTGAATTGAAACACAATCTTTTCCATATTCTCATTTCAGTAGTATTCCAGCTATCGCTATCAATAATAGCTATATATATTTTCATAAGTGTCACATAGGGGTAAATTTTAAAAATTTAATATATAATTATTTTTGATAATGGTAGCTGGAATGCTACCGAAACGTTGAAATGAAAATGAATGTGAAAAAATAATGGTTCAATTTCCCAAAAATAACAAAACGAAATAATGGAAATACCACAAGGAACATACATACAGGGTGGTCCTTGAGTAATTGTACATGGAAATACAGTAGATTCTTCACTTTAAAACCAATTTGCTCCAATGATATATTTTTATAATATGAGATAGATAAAGGGTGTTGAAGTTCAAATTTCAAATTTCGTTAATCACAATAACTGTAAGGTTGGTTCAAATCGTAATATTTTGGAGTGAATAATTTACTGTAGGTACTTTTATGTAAAATTACTTGAAGACTATCTTGTTAGCTGGTGATGGTCGATTTTTTAAGGTGACTTCATACGGATCATTTTTCCCTGTTCACTTCTAAATATTCAGGATGGGTAGAAAAAATTTTCATGAATAAAAACATAGTTTGCTGGAACAAAAATTATGTTAATACGTTATACATAAATTCATCCAAAAAGAATTATGGCTGTAGAGATGGATTTTTTATATTGAGTACTTTCGCTTTGAACAAAACCTTCAATCAATTTCCACAATACTAGAATAATGTAGTAAATGTTTCAATAGTTTTTTTGTTAAATATTTTCATTACTGAGCAATGATGACTTAAACTTCACTGGCTTTACATATCAATATTTCAATTGAATACATTTTCAATCAATGTACAAATCCATAATAATTTAAGGAAAATTGGGAAAATTTATCCTTGTTGTGGAAACTTATAAAATCAATCAATAACTCTGGTGAAACATTGATCTATTTTAGAAATAAAAATTCATATTGCAATGAAAAATGCTTTTTCATTTATGGATAATTCAGTCACTCTGGAAATTTTAACAATCTTTCATCTGCCAGAAAATACAACGTGGATTATCCAATCTATGGATTGCTTTTCCCATTCATAACGGGGAAGGAAGGGAAAAAATATGTTATTTTTTATTTAAATTTCGGGAATCAAGTATCTTCGTAGGATGAGAAATAATACTTTCATAAATGAAAGTTTTTAATTAACTCCACTTGAATACTAGAAAAAATGTATGGAGAATCAAAATTAATAGTTTTTCGATTTTGACGATGACATTTTAAATATCAAAATAATTAGCAATTTTGAATTTCCATCTATTTATTTTTATCATCAAAATGGAGTTGATTAGAAACTTTTAGTTCGATTTAAAATAGTAATATGAGTAAATTCCAAAAATTGAGGATACAGACAGTACCTAAATTCAAAATGAAAAATAGTTTTGGGAGTAATTGGGGGTGGACAAATATATATGACCATTTTCCAGCAGATATGTCCAATAAATTACTTGGAGAAATACAGATTATTGAAAACCAAAAAAGTATTAATCAATTCTTTCACAATGTGAGTGAGGCAAGAAAATTATACACTGACCATAAAAACAAGTTTACATTCAAAAGTGATGAAAAAATCCATCTATGACACCTTTTACGACAATTTGAATCCGTACAAACTATGTTTTTGACCAATCCTTTTAGGAATTTTCAAATAGCAGCTTTTAATTACAAAAATATTTAGTATTTCATTAACCAACTAGATTTGACCAATATGAATGATATGAACTCATCTTGAAACTTGTGTTTGAAGCCAAAAACGCAGAATATTCATCTTGTCAACTCAGAAATGGACGAGTAGGTACTTGTTTTTATAGTCCAAACCCTAAGCTTTTGATTTATAGATGAATCTTGTATGTTTTTGGCTAGTGAGCGCTGCTATCCAACCAAAATAAAACTAGCAGCGGCAGCTTGCGCTGAATTTTATGCCGGGGTAAATCTGCTGTAGGTGTGCCGTGAGTTCCAGCGCGGGGCGTGCAAGCGCGCCGAGTCGGAATGTCGCTTTGCGCATCCCGCCGACTCTGTGACTGCCAACGAGGACGGTACTGTCACTGTCTGCATGGATGCAGTCAAGGGCCGCTGTAACCGCGACCCCTGCCGCTATTTCCATCCCCCTCTGCACCTCCAAGCCCAAATCAAGGCCGCACAGTCCCGGGCTAGCGCGGTATGCTACGCAATCTTAGTGCTGCGCACGCCAGCTTTTATTTCTTTTTTTTTTCTCAATGTGATTGTGTTTTTGGTTTACAAACCCTATCTGAGGATGATTATTTTTTTGTTGTCGATATTCAGCAATCAGGTAGAAAGTGAAATTATATGAATTTTATTTTTATAAAAGTATACATCTTACAGGTAAACTAATTATTAGAGTTTGAATATATGATATTGAAATCTCATGCTTTACACCTATGTTTTTGGATAACATTTTGTACAACTTTTCAATGTCGCGTTCATATTGTTTGATTGGTGAGTTGTACTGATTTTTTTTCAACCAGTGCATCGCAATTTGATTGAATAATAATAATCATTCAGGAAGCATGCACCAAATTATTGATGCCCACGATATTTTGGTTGGCAGAGTCTCGTCTTTCCTCGTATATCGAAACTTATGTACAACGTAAGATCGTTTCAGCCAAATTTGCTTATATTTCCTTTTTCTTTATTCCAAATTCAACACGAACTTCTTGTCATCAATACGGCATACACAGCCTTTCAATGAATTTAAATTATATTTGTTTGATAATTTTATTAAATTAATTAATAATAAAAATCTCCCATCGGATGATAAGAAAACTTGACAATAAGAAAACACTTGAGTAGATTGAATAAAAAGACATGAGGCTGAAGTGCAGCAAATTTAATTTAAAGTTTATCCAAAGAGTTTCCGTATCATGAACTATTTTCTAAAGAATTTTCATCATTTTTATCTTATCTCCATGCAATTGATTTAAATCTGTCGAGGACTAATATTCCCTAATTTTCATTTCTATCTGTTCATTTTATTTAGCGTGATGCAAAATATAATATCTGAAATAAATCAAACGTTTTTCTTCTTCAATTCGTCAAAAAATTTCTTTATTAGATATCATCATTCGTTTGTATGTAAGATTTCCCAAGTCTCCATATTTCCTCTCCTTTGTTAGCCAAATGTTTTTGTTATTATAATGTGCTCCAATCTGAATATCTGGGCAAGATTGTCGTCCTTTCTTAAGTTCATTGCCCTGAATAATCTCAAGCCTATATTATCTGGCAATCGTCTTGTTACTCCCATTTTTCTGAATATCTCACTAATCGCTACCACAGTTATATCGTCAGCATCATAACTCTTCCTTTTTGGACTGAACGCCTTTTGAAAACACACGTCCATCTCTATAACGTATCCAAACTTAATCAGAACTATCTTTCATTTTATCAAGATTTTCGTTTCAAAGAATTTTTTCAATTATATGTTAATCTGTACAATTCTACGATAATTGTCTAAAGTCTCCACTGTTTATGTATTCAATGACCAGTTTCAACAATTTTCTTATAAAATATTTGTTTATCGCCATTATTACTTCCCCCCTGAAAAGTTCCAGAGCAAGAAGGGCAAATACATTCCTCTTCCATCAGACCATAATCCCAGAGGTGATCGTTGACATTATCATATTTCAATAAAACCAGTGAGCCACCATGGATCGTCTTCTCCAGGTTTTTCCATAACTTTCTTGCATTGCCAGAAAAGCCTAGTCACCCTGGTAGTAATTCTTCCCAGGAGTGTTTCCAATTCAGTTTAGAATCAAGTGTCACTCAAAGGTGTTATGTCTTAATACTTCTCATGTCACATGTAAAATATTTATTACAAAGTGGTTGTCAAAATCAGTTCTAAATATTTGACACGGCAATAAATTTTTAAGCAATCAGCTTTTTTAATTTATGGTGAATGATAGAAAATATAATATGACTATGTAAGATGATTTGATTTGGTTGAATTCAGTTAGCCTTAATGGTTTAAGTAGGAATCTATCTAAATAAAATGTTTTGTAAGATTCACTGAAGATTTTATGCTTCTTCCTTTCGAGATTCCCCAAAAGCATTCCAAGAACCCACATGCGGTCCTTTTTTGGGTTGCTCCAACAACTTTCACTGGAACTTTTGTTTTCCTTTGTTCTTCAATACCAGTGCACTTAGTTCACTCTCGCGGTGTTTTCGGCTTTAGAATTTGGTCTTTGTTACTCTGTAACAAAAGAAAAACAATTATATCACAGAATAAAAAAACAACTGGAATAAAATGAATATTGTTATGGACCAGTTATCAAATCAATGAATTAAAATATATTTTCAGACTATAAATTGACTGAATGGATGCACCAACGTTGGATTAAAAATTTTTGAAATAATCTGATTTCAGTAATGTCAACTTTCTACCTGACACCACCGAATAATGTTATTATTCGTTATTATTCGGCGCTGGAAAATGTTATTTTATTTTTTATTTTGCAGGCTAATCGCTTACTTGTGTTGTATTGTTTTTGTGTTTCTGTAATTAATAATTTTGTGTCCATTTCTACTTCCAGCAGTCCTTTAGTAGTTCACGGACGTTTTTTTGTGTTTTGGTTTTTTCTTAGAGCTTATCTTTTAGTGCTTCATAATTCAATATAATTCATATTATGATGCTCTGTTGGATAAGTTTAGTGTTCAATTTTCAGCTATTAGTTGTGGTTTGGCTCTTATTCCTAATGCAATGAATGCAAGCAGCTATACTCTTTGCTATATGGTGCTAGAATATACCCCCTTAAAGTAGAACTCTTTAAAATTAATTATTTAGTGCCCATTGTAGTGAAAAACACTAAATCACGAACAAAGTTTTGTAAATTATGTTTACAATAAATTTTCACATGAATAAATTAGAGGCTTTTACTTTTGGTTTATTGAAGCTCCTGAATGGGTGCTGGGTTCACATTTAATAGAACTTACTAAAATTGGTGTGATTTTTTTTTAAATAAAAGTGGATTTGATTCGAATAATATACCTAGAAATTATTTGTAGAATCCGTAGAAATCATTACCGCTTAATGGTGTACCTAAATATCTACATTAAAATTTGGAAATACTATCTGCTCATTAATACAAAATTACCATATTTTCATGATTTTGTCAAGTCTGTCTTTGAATGAACGTCAGAACAATATATGGAAAATATAGACCATTTTCTGTTATAACTGCAGAGATCTAAATTGACAAATTTGATGTTTAATTCCAATTTTCATCACCAGCGGCCTATTTCACAAAAACACAAGTTTGTAAGTAACTAGTAGATTTTAATAAGTTTGGCAAGATATGAAATTACTCGCGTTTCATAAAACGACAAGTGTACTCTTGTAATAACAGGCAATTTTTCACAATTTTACAAGTAAGTACTTGTTATTTACTATGCATTTACCTGTTATTAACTAGTGTAGTCAACAAACTTGTTATCTACTAAAGCTCTTCTACCTAACTTAAAGCTGACAAGTTTTACATATACATAGATTATAGTTGAATATATTATTTGAACTTACCAGTGTCACTTTTGAGTTTTGCCAAAAAACATCTCGGCAGTAAGTCTTTAGTAGGAGGTACAAGCCCTAAGCTAGCAGACATTCTATTTTATCTTTTTGTGTAATCTTGCTGGGAAAACTGCCGAACAAAGGGTCTTTACTGTCTCTAATTTCTTTTAAAATAAGAGGATGGAGCTAAGCTAACAAACAGTTTTATGTTATGTATGATGTTGTTGACAAGTTCTTTCTCTTCTTGTTTATAACAAGTGTTATAGACAATTTTAACTTGTTGCGAAAAAGTTTTGTGATTGTTTATGAAATGCCTTTGCGTAACAACTTGTGAAAATAAGTGGTTGTTACTCATAACTATTTTCAACAACACTGGTATCTTTGTGAAATAGGCCCCTGCTATCATACTAAAGTTGTCAAGTACAAGTTTTTCATCATTTCATGTTTATTTTATATAAATAAATAAAATGTTGAACATAGTCCTTCAATTTATATTGGCGAAATTTTGTATGAAATGAGCATTCCAGTTCTAACGATCATTCTAACCTGATTTATTCTATAATTTCCAGCTTTTTTCTTGGTAGTAGGTGATTTTTCACCAAACTAATTTTTTTGATATTCACGAAGATTTCGTTTGAAATTGAAGATAAACTGAAAGTACTCACCTACACACCAATTGGTTCTTGCTAAAAATATAAGTATGTATGTATGTATGTATGTTGAACTTGTATAAAATTTAATAAAATAGTACGAGAAATTGGAAATTAATGTGTTATGTTATTAAATCTAACGTATAAATAATCTAAACCTTCTTGCCTATGCAATAATAATTCGTTTATGCTCCTTTTTTTTCGGGCTGAGATGGGAAACTCATGTTCGGATGGGTCCTAACCAGTATCCAGACAGTGCTGAACTCATCCCCAAGGAAATGTCCACCCACCTCGAACTCGCCGATACTCCCGCCTTGGAATCACTACCCTAGCATACTTCAAGACCGGTGGTGGTTCCTCACACACTCTCCGTCATCTTCTCCCTTCTATTACTCCTACCTCTCAAACGCCATATCGAGTTATTCTCTTTCCCTAATCATGCTTTCCACTACGCTACTCCATTTCCATCCATTCCTCCTCGCCGCCCCACATTATCCAACTTTTCCAACTTCCTCGTTCTTCCAGCACATGTCCCATATTATCCTCCACTTCACACCTCTCGCCCACTCCAGTTCCTCTTTTCCCAATCTTGTTTATGTTCCTAGCACCAACATTTTTCGGATGAATCTTAATATTTCATTGCTTCTTCCCAATCAAACTATTTCGTATAAAAACTAGTAGTCCAGTAACTGAAGACCTGAAAATAGGCAAACCTATCAATATATTGGTCCAATAATTTTTTTGGCTTGATTTGTAGGTCTTGACAGGTACTTCAAAGGGAGAAAAAGTTCTCCAAGATTGCCCCTAAGCCCCCCAAAAAACGGTTCCCCGCCATTATCTCCCGAATTATGCAATTTGGAAAATTTTTGTTTCAGTAAAAAGTGAAGGTCGTTAAATTATCTACAAAAATGGTTCCTATCATTTTTTTCCAGAATGCAATAGTTTTCGAGATAATCGCATCCAAACGTCCCCTCGCTTACGCGGCTGCACTACCTCTATAAATGCTACCGTCTATAAAATTAACTTGTAAACCGGCGGACAAATTCTTCCATAACTCGGTCAAAAATCAAAATTTTTCGATGATTTAAAGTTCATTGTAATGGGAATATCCGTAGGTATCAATATGTGTACCTTAAACCCCGTTCTCGCCCGTCGAGGACATTGCAAAAAGTGGCCAATGTTATTTTTCCCCAATATTTTGGCTTCTTCCATTAAATCATTGACATTTTATTTATTTTAAATGGTTTATTATCACTTGTTTTTTCAAATGGGGTCTGGGGAGGTCCTGAATGTTCCTAGAATTTTTTTTTCAGTATCTTTGTGGCGTTCCAAAAAAAAGGTTAGGGACCATTTTTGTAGATAATTTAACGACCTTCACTTTTTACCCGAACAAAAATTGCCCAAATTGCATATTTCGGGAGATAATGGCGGGAAACCGTTTTTTGGGGGGCTTAGGGGCCATTTTGGACCCTTAGCCAAGGCGCAATCTTGGAGAACTTTTTCTCCCTTCGAAGTACCTGTCAAGATCTACAAATCAAGCCAAAAAAAATTATTGGACAAATATAATGATAGGTTTGCCCCTTCAGTTACTGGACTATAGTGTCTGTCAATTTTATAATTAAAATATTTTTATTCCAAAATATGAAAACTCTGGTCTATTATTTTCTACAATAATTCCACTTTTGGAGAAAAATCCAGATAAATTCTAGACAAACGTATATAGACAACATGCAATTCGCGTGCATACTCTTTTAGATAATATAGCACACCAAAGCTAGTATTCCAAATTAATTTAATTGAAAAATTCAACAGATTTTTACAATGCTTTCAGTGGATCTTCTTAAAAAGTATAGTTTTTTTCAAGAAGCTGACCTGACCTGAGATGCAATAAAGCCATAAAAATATTAGCCACGAAAGTGTCGTATTTATTTTGTTGGCGAATGATAAATTATTACCTGGAAACTCTATAATGTTTTTGGGTCATTCCCATTACAAATAATTTATTTTTCATCTTTTTCATCAGGTATCGTGCTGCTCTGCACGGTAAATCCGAAAACTATGGTTTTATCGCATCTCAAGTCAAGTCAAGTCAGTTCCTTAGATCGTGAAAAGAACTTTACAATTCAAATAAATCTATTGAACTTTTGGATAAACTTTTCATCTTTTTCTTCATATGGAATCAACAAATCAAATCACCACCAATTATTAGTAAATTTTAAAATGTCCCCACATTATTGATTAAAGGAATGTATACTAGATTTATTGCGAAGTTTTCACGGGTTTTGAGTATACTTTCGTTCAACCCTTGAAAAATGGCACTGAATATTTTTTATGTATCAATAAATTTTGTAGTTCCCATATACACGCAGCATGTATAGCTGCTCTATGCCAACAAGCCCTGTCGCTAGGCTCTGTATCCATGTGCTAATGTTTTTTTCAATCGAAACTACAGATAATTTTCTAAAAGTTGAATAATATAATAATTGCGTTATATTTACTAGTCATTGTAAGCAGCTTATTTAAGATAATTTCTAGTGGATAAGAATAACTTGAGAGTCGAATTTCTCCTATGGTCTTTATCTTCGGTCAATATATACCGATTTGGCAACTGGAATTACCATAAACAAACTGCTTACAGCCATGGAATCTATTTTGATGAATGACTACGCTTTGAACAGGATGGTTAATTGATAAGTATAAATATCAAGCTCGGAAAACCCTGAACCCGAAATTTGAAAATTCAGCCCAAAATTTCCAAACAAAATATGGCTTTATTCTAAGAAGTGTTTTCTTTTGTAATGAGCAGATACTACATTTAAATGTATTTTCATATGATTGGACCATTACTATTAATTTTGTTTTTCAAATCTTCATATTTTAGTCTGACGATTCTTCGTCTAAAATATTTACACTTATTAATGAAAATCAGTCTGTGTAACGACCTTACAAATTTGAAGTAGTATGTTTAATAATATCCACGCAATTCAATTATTGATGTCTGGATTGGATTAGATTAGAATTGGAGTGGCTCTTTGTCCTATCCCACCAAGAGCTTTGCAGATCTATTGTGGTCCTCCCTATATTTAGAGCTCGATATCCAGCTTTATTCTTTTTATTAGACTCAATAGCCTGGAAACGCCTCCCTTGCTCTCTGCCATAGGTTTTTCTTCTCCAAGTTTGTGAAACCGCATCCTTGCTAGTCCTTCGCTCTCACAGAGTATGTGCTCCACGATTTCGTCTTCTTCCTGGCAGAACCTTATAGGCTGTCATCTGCTAGGCCAATTGTGTGCATATGTTTCCTCAACCTACAATGTTCGGTCAGCATTCCCACCATCATCCTTGTCGCTTCTCGACTTTGACATAGTAGGTCGTGTGACAGCTTCAATAAAGGGTTTTCAAGGAATAATTTAGCGTGCCTTTGTTTTGGGGTTTCATACCATTCCTTCTTTGGTGACTTGGCTAGGGGGTCACTCTATTATGTCTACCTAATCTATTGAGGGCTTGTCTAACACACGGAGTAATCATTATAACCTTCTTTGGTATTTTCTCATCACCAATTATTTTTCAGTCACATCATTTCTCATATCATATGAAGGGGTTGATTTTTTTCATCTCTCCCCTTTTTCTTATAATTAACTCCATAACATCATCCCCTTTTTTGTGTTTGTTTATCTGTTACTTATAATTCGACAAAAATGTCATTTAAATTTTTTTTTTCTTGTTATTCAGATATAATTGATACTAGATTTGCTTTCAGTCTCATTTCCCATTTACTTATTTCCTTATTATTACTCAGTCCAGCTTTGGCTTTGGATGGATCTTTTGTCACTTGACTTCAACAGTTATGATCCAAAATTGATTTAATTTGATTTTTCAGCTCTAATTTGTTTGAGAACTGTTGATTTATGGCCTTTCTCTTCAAGGTCATCGCCAAGAATATTGTTGCTGCTGCTTTGTCAAGAAAGTACAGTAATTCTTTGGCTACTTTCCAGTATTTTCTTCCATCATACTTTTTTTGAACTAATTTCAAATTTGTTCTCATTAACTTGAATTGAAATTTCAGTTTAAGCTTTGGGAAAAAAGGGTTCAAACTTGGTTCAATAAAACGTATCTTCTAAAAATTCACAATATCTTGGACTTGAGCAATGTTTCAAGTTGCAAAATGAATTCTATAGTTTTCAAAATGAATATCGAAAGAAATAATTGCTTAGTTCATAATCTGTCCCTATATGTAGCTCTAACTTTGTAATTGATTACATACTCGTGCCGTTAATTCTTCACAGATTACGGTCATTGTCATAAATACCCCATGTATTCATGTTTGAAAACATCATTTATAAACGTTTCTCTGTTGATTACACCGTTTAAGACTATAGCACTTCAAAGCTTTCCTGGGACATAAAGCTCTTGAAACCTATGTAGAGAAAGGAATAATCGATTTGCGGAAATAATGAAATTAGTGGCTTAAACAAGTAAGGGTAGACAATGAAACAAACGCACTTCATCCTGTCGAACCTTTTGCTGAAAAGAAAGTGGATATAATCTAGGAATACTGTTATTTATCTCTGACAATGATTGGTATTGAGTGCTTGGGAAAAATATGTTTCTGTTACCGGGGTGGGTAGAAAAAAGGTTCTCGCATTGGTCATAATAATATGTTTAATCCACTACTCGGAGCTTGAAGATGCCCTATTAGCACAAGAGATGGAGTTTAAAAAAGATGGATATCTGAGAATAAGTTTGCGCACAAATTCCTTATAAAGTAAATAACAAAATGAAAAAAGTTACCAAAGAGGGCAGAAGGGCTATAGAAAAGAAGGGTGTACAGTGTGGGTTGTAAATCCATATTTATACAGAGTGTAAATAAATACGTCAATCTGAGGAATAGGAAAATTATAAATACTGAAATACAAATTTTTTCTAGCCTTCTTAGTTTGTGATGACAGAAATTGCATTTGATGATAATATTTCAATATATCGAAATCATTATCAATAACTTGGAATTTTCACATATTTTCCATTTATGTGGAATAAATTACAAATATTTTGTCTCCAATTATCAATTATAATGATAATTATACAATATTTTTATGAAAAACGTTGTTTTTCTCACAACTTTATTATGTATAATTCAACAACAACAACAAAAATCACAAAAATTTTACCCTTTCATATTTTAAAATCTGATTTTCCCTCTGTGGGTAACGTATTTTAAATTCATTCCGTACACTTGTACAAATATCTGTTGAAGTTAAACTTATTTCGAGATCAAAATGTTATTTCTGTTATCTCTGATCAAATCTGTGAACTGTACTATAAAATTTAAAATAGTTTTCATTAAATGCCAATATAAATTGAAATGAATGACAAAGTATTGTAGAATATGCTTCGACATACTAGTTTCGACTCAGTAGTATACTAAGCACCATTGTTGGTGATTGGTGCATTGTAAATAGCCATTCTGCACACTCAGTTTTAGCTAATACACTGTTCTACACACAAAACACTTACACACAAATAAATAAAGCGGTAACAGGTAACATTAACACTAAATATATTGTTGTTGGCATCACAATATCTTATTTATAATATGCGATGTCCACTGACAATACAAAAAATAATATCCAAAGTGGGCTTGTTAGCACAGTTATTCGCATTTCATTGCGTTCAGGAAGATTTTTTGTAGTTTTTTCAGGTGCAGTTACCCAAATAGCTACTACTAAAATTTTACTTTCAGCTGTAATTGAATTGATTTGATGTCTACGTATTCTACAATTTTTTAATATCGTTTTCGACAGCTTTTGATGTTGAAGTGCTGTGGCATTGCATGTTAATGTTTTTGTAGGAATTTATATAATATTGGAAGGAAAAGTGCTTTTTTCACTTTTTACAGCTATTTTTATTATGTTGAGCAGCCGTAATGAGTTGGATCTATCTAATTATTGTATGGTTGGATGGAATCTTTTACAGATTTTTTTTAAACGATGAAATAGGTGGTACAGATTTGGTATTACTAATTTTCTGTGTACTTTAAGGAATACAGTCTAAGTGTTTCGATCTCGTTTAATATTTATTGCAATGCAAATAAATAACCGTATTTAAATTTAGATATACAGTTCTATTCAAAAGTCCCCTCCCCCTTCGTATCTTTTGAACGGCTACACTTGCATTAATAAAATTTGGTGGGTGAAAATAAAGTGAAAGTAAAGTGAACTTCTTTACGAATGGTAATAAGTAACGTAATAGTAATAGATGACGTCACAGTGCCACTCTGGACAATAATTTTAAATAGGACCTCATGGCAAGTGATATCTCGTTTGAAAGGCATTGACATTGGCTACATAGCCATATTAATTTTGTTTGGGTTTCAACTAATTTTGACGGATAAATTAAATAAATACCAAAATTATTGAAATTATTTCTTTAAATTTCAATTAATCAAATATCAACAATGGATTCTTATAGCAAGTGTTCGAAATGTGCTCCGTCTACTTCCTGACAGTAATACATCCTATTAGTAAACTCTTGTCGTACTCGTTCGAATGTGTCAGCTGAAGTTGCATTGCATTCTTAAATAATTCTTTCTTTCAAAACGCCAATTATATCTGGTGCCATAGTATAAACTTTGGATTTCAAGTACCCCCATAGAAAAAAATCTAATGGTGTCAGATCTGGTGACCGAGGTGGCCATTCTATAGAACCTCGCCGGCCGATCCATCTACCTCGGTATTCTTCATCTTCACTGCACCATAATAATGTGCAGGGGCACCATCTTGTTGAAATGTTATTTCCAGATGGCCGAATTCTTCCGGCCGATTATCTTCCAGAATTTCAAGAATTAACGGCTCTATTGCATTTTGTAACATCTCCAGATACACTTCGCCGCTTAAATTTGAATTCAGGAAGACAGGACCAACTATGTGGTTTCCCAAAATACCTGCCCAAACATTGACTTTTTCTGGAAATTGGGTATGTTGTTCACGAAAGGTGTGAGGATTTGTGTCACTCCAATAGCTTACATTTTGTGTATTCACATTTCCATTGAGGCAAAAAGTACTTTTGTCACTAAAACAAATTGTTTTTGTGTAATGTGGGTTTTGACTAATTTTATTTGTCATACATTCACAGAATTCGAGTTTTCTGTCATGGTCGTCATCCGAAAGGTGGTGCACCATTTTTAACTTGTATGGATGAATTTTTTTTTAAACAACACTCTCTGTTACTGTACTTTTACTTACTTCACAGATAGACGCAACTTTAGTTAGTTGAAGAGGAAGTAGGGTTCACTACCATTTCAGCAACTATATCAATTTTTTTATCATCACTAAATGTTGGTCGACCAGATCGTTTGGCATCTTGAACACTAACTGTTGCTTCAAACTTGTGAAGAAGCTCCCCCAAATATGTTCCCGAGATAGGGCGATCTGGGTATCTCTCATAAAATAAACGTTTCGCTTCATGGAGATTATTTCTAGATTCACCAATTATTAAGATAGCTGCTACCTTGTCGGCCTTCGTCCGTCAAAATTAGTTTAAACCCAAACAAAATTAATATGGCTATGTAGCCAATGTCATTGCCTTTCAAACGAGATATCACTTGCCATAAGGTCCTATTTAAAATTATTGGCCAGAGTGGCACTGTGACGTCATCTATTACTATTACGTCACCTGTTACCATTCGTAGAGAAGTTTACAACACTTTATTTTCACCCTCCAAATTTTATTGATGTAAGTGTAGCCGTTCAAAAGATACGAGGGGGGGAGGGGACTTTTTAATAGCACTGTATAGTAAACAAGCTTAAAAACGTGTTAATTCTTATAATAGCTCCTAAAAACATGATATAGCGATCATTTTTATTTGGAATGACATCCAAAAAAATGTATCAAGATGTTTAATTAGCAGATGAATAGCTGTAAAGTTATAAGTGAATCAAAATTGAGAAAGTTGATGTAATGGAAAAATTGGTACAATTCAATTTTTCAACAAGTCGTGTGATTATTATTAGGTAAACCAAATTTTCTAAAACCTTTATGTTGATTGGAGGCAATAAAAATATTTGAATGACTTACTGAAATTACGTCAAAGAAGTTTTTATAAGTTGATTATTTGTAAATAATAATTGTTGCAAGTTACTGGTTTTGTGATGATGAAAGGCATTTGAATATTAATGTTAAAAAATGTTTTCACACCATGTGCTTGTGAAAAAATGGTATTGTAAACTTCCTTCTCTTCAAGAATCTTTTTTCAGATATCATTTATCTTACATAGTTTCTAAGTTTCTCGCAAAAAACCAAATTCCATCTTATATCTTGTTCATAACTTTTCCAATTTTTTGTCAGCGAATATTACATTTTAATACATTTTCCAAACTTTATTCCAAGTACAATCAGTTATAGCTAATGTTGTCAGGATCTATTACCGGAATTAGTACGTTTTTTAACTTGTGAACTAGTTCTCTTAATGATGTTTTTATATCCACTTGGATTGTCTGAAACTGAACTTTCGATACTATGATAACACATAAATTGCTTATATGGAAAAATCTCATACTCACTCAAGCTTTCTAATTTAAATTTTGGAGTAGGACAAAAATGCTACACGCAATTAAATATATGATCATAACCTTAAACATTGACTACAGCTTCATCAACCGTTTGCATCTGCTGTTGAATTTTTTATTAGGATATATGAATAAACTGTTTCTGGAAATGAAGCACTGCTCCAAAAAGCTTCCTCCATTGTTTTTCCTGTCTTATATTCTCTGGCTGTCTGCTCCCATTTATTTCTGCCCTACGGTTTTATATCCATTGTTTCTTTCGATTGCTGGTAGATCGTTTTTTTATTCTTTTCACTTATGAATGTACTAATTTTCAATTTTTGGTTGTTATGAAATGCTCTGTTGCTGTTAGTCTTCCTTTATTTCGGTTTTCTTGTCTCCTTTATTTGATATTGTTAGTTTCAAGTATGCTTGTGTTCAAATTTTCAAATTTCAACATCTTGGTTTGATCCACATTTATCTTAAAACCAATGTTTTCCTCCTTAAACTATTTTTTATGGCAATTCTTGCTTGTTTATTCCATTCTTTGTTACCGTCATCACCGGAAGTTATCAATCGACCACCCTTAGTTCTTATATGTCATTATCTTTTAGTGATTTTCTTTAAATACTTAGGAAGTGGTATGATTGAATACTTCTAGGTGTAGCGTAAACTAGACATCGAGATTCACTCAAAAAGTATATATCTTCTTCTATATTCACACCTCTTTCTAGAGTTGTAAAAAACGTCTTAGCGCCTTTGGATTAAGAAATTAATGAAAGGAAAAGTGATACGAAAAGAAGACAATCATATACATTCACCTGTAAGAGAACGAGATGGCGTTTCCTATTTTATTTGTCTTTATGCACGATTTCGTAGCCTCTCCACCTACCAAGCATTGTATATACAGTCTGCTTATCTGAAGGTTTCACTTCTATTCTTCGCAATTGCTAATTATCTTATTTTACAAACGGAATCTAATTGGAAATTAGAAAGCTGAGACAGTATATTTTAAATTAATTATTAACTCATTAATTCAATCGGACCAATAAATGAATCAATCACGGTGGAAATAAAAAAAAAATTATTTGATTGAAAACAACTTACATCACAAGTACCTAGGTATTGCATTACATTTCATCATAAATACCAATTATAATAAATGTGGAATATAATGGAAAAGTTTAAATTATAGAACTGTATATATTTTAAAATGCTATATATTCATTTAAGTGATGACAATAACTAAAAAGTACCATTTAATAATGAAAATAGATAATTCTGATATATATTTAAATATAGACGTGCTGTATAGATCTAAAAAAGCTAATTTTCATCGTAATTATTATTATTCACATATTTTATATATAATATATACCCCATAAACAGTGAATAATTTAGTGCTGGTTTGTTTTATTTTTCCCATTGGTGCGGATGTGCTTGGTCTTGAAAATTCGCTGCTCTACTAATAGCCCGCTGCCATTTCGCCCTTGCTGGCCCCCCAGGCCCCAACATCGGCTGCCGCCGTTCTCGAGATGGGCAAGAAGAGGCCCCGCGAGCCTAGCACCGCCGACACAGATCTATTACTGGTACCATTCCGCTTGCTTTGCATGTCACTATAATTTTATTCACTATATTGTATACACTAGACATCTTTTGGAATTAAAATGTCCATTAGGATTTTTTCTTGAATAATTAAGTCATTTTATTGAAAATGACAGTAATAGTCGAAAATCAAACTCATCCTTTTATCCGATGGAATAAGATTTTCATGATGAAACTCGTAGATAAACAGAGCTTGAAAGCCCAAATCCTGGGAAAGCTACTCTCAATTGAAATTTATTTAGTTCATTTTTTTCCGGGTAATTATTAAAACAAAGCACTGAGCTCATATGAAATCAGTTCTAAATTCGTATAGGAATGCCCAAAACACTCACCGAACCAGGCGTGAACAACATTGTTACCTTATTGAAAGTTCCAGGAAAAACTGGAATGGAAGAGAATAAAATACCAGATAATCGAGCAAATAGTGGGGCTGAAATTCTCATTCAAAAGGGCCCAAACCCTTTTGAGGTATCAGCCCAATGTAATATTGGAAGGAATAGGTAACACAGAGAATAATAATTGGATATATCAAGTAGTTGAGATCAAATTAATGCCTAAGTGTCCTTACAGGTCACTCCCGCCTGAATGGATATTTCAAAAAGATCAAACTAGGGAAGATCAAGTATCTGGGTATAATCCTGAAAGCAAAACTGAAAATCTGCAAACAAATAAATAGGAGCCACGGTTCTCAATCCAGTTGCGGTGATAACAAATATGTGGTGAATAAAAATCGGTACCCTGATGAACCAATACAGGGTGACACTTGACTCGTGAGGTTATGATGATGAAGGGATGCATAAAGCATAAAATATGCATAAAGCATAAAAACTACAAATACCCAAGCAAAGCAGGTCCTGAACCAGCATTTGGGATATACAAAGATATTATGTCCTTGGTTGATTCAGAGCTCTGGAACCACACGCCAAAGAAAGGAATACTGACAGGATTATCTCCGAATGTGATGCACTGGATATACAAGCTTCTAGAGCTACAGTACTTGAGGAGGATTCCTCCTAAATGAATAAGGGGAAAAACAGTTAAGTAAAACAAAGAGCTACTCAAGAAGAGTAAACTCTGTGATGCCGAGGAGGTACAAATCAATCAATCAACAAAGTCAGTGAATGAAAGAGTAATAGTGCTTGTGTGAACACTCAAGTAATTGTTGAAGTGAATTTAACCTTAGCCATATGGCGAATGTGACTTTTAAATGTTTAGTGTATATAATATAGAATTTGTACAGTTACACCTAACACATTTCACCATGTAACACACATCGGGTAGTGGTTTGCATCTCTTGATACATTACTTTTTCAGAAAATAAAAACGACTAGGAAAATCAAGGTGTCACAGATAATCCAGAAGATATTCATTGCTTCTGTTTCTTTTTGCATTGCTTTTATACCCCGTAGCCTTTATCTTTATTCAAAAATTTCCTTAAAGTTTCCTAAACTCGGAAATATATTTCCTCAACGTTTTCAATATTGACAAGAACGTTTAGGTAGGATATTTCTGGAGAATCTTTTGTAAATATTGCTTTCTTATGTAGACGAATTGGAGAAACTGAAATCTACATACTAAATTTTTCTTTATTGCTTATTGGCATTAGGCTTCTTCACTTTTTGAAAGGTACCAATGCTTTTGTCGTATATTTGTGATCGTGGCTTTTTGCTCCAGTACTGCACATCAATTTTAAAATGTGTACATATTTACCATGTTGTAGTACGTATTAAATAAACCGGTTTAATGTTCGTGATAAACTTATATTTTAGTATAATCTTACATTTTCACAGACATAAGTAGATGTTTATAACGTAATTTTTCTATTTTTTATAACTGTATATGAAGTACTATTACAATTCCATGTAAAATTGTCATATTTAGTGAAGCATGTTATCAAAATAGATATACTTAATACGACAATTCCACAAGAAACTGTAGTAATACTTTATTGTTCCAAGCCCATGTGTTGTCAAATTTTTCGACTTTTGGTTTGCGGTTGGAGATAATATGACAGGCAGTACCTAATTGAAATTTGAGGACAAGAAGATGTAATATAATACTGTTTACATTGCTTAATTTTTTTTTTTATATAAAATTGTTGATAAAGCCTTCGATATATGGTTTTATTCACAAAAAATCTATGAATTAAAACATAGGACAACTGGTACAATGGCTTAATAATCCCTTTCTTTCGTAAGAGATTCTACATCGTTTTCAATATTGTAAAGTTTGCGGCCCTCAGATTTAATACTGTTCTACAATAATCTCGGCACAATAAACTTTTCAGGGAAGTTTTTTAATAAAAATGCTGCCTGTTTGATAGAGCGAACTGCTACCTGTTTTCCAGTTGTTAGCATGTTGTGAGGGCTGTATTTATAGCGCTTTGAAACCAGACCAGATTTTTTTAATAAAACATTTTGTTCTAGCGGTATATTGGATTGTGCGAAGTTGGTTTTCAAACACTGATCAATTTATTGCCATTTCATACGTTTTTGTACGTTTAGAACAATGTGCATTAGTTCTCCATTCTGGTAAAGCTCCTTTATTACATTGTTTTTTCACAGATTCCTAAAAAAAAACTGCAAATATTCACGAAAAAAGCTTTGGCTTTACTTGAATTTGAAAAGTTAAATTAGTTACTATAACAAATTAAGATGAAAAAAAAATTATTGACTTAATAATTGTATTTCTACCTTTGTTTAGAATTCTTAGGGAGGCTGTTTTTCCCGAGGCTGAGTGAGATGTACCATCACGACCAAATTGTGTCTTCTCATGCGCTCAGTCAATGTACACCTTCTGATCCCATTTTTTTAATAAGGTGTAAAATATATTGGTATTTCTCCTTTCTACTTGAGATTTTCCAGATGGAGAAGTTCTTCTGTCTACACAGTGGTGTTTCTTTTCCTGGCAGAGAAAAATTTCTTACGACGCTTCAGCCTCCATGTTTATTCTGTTTCTCGGATGCTGTTCCTATCGCCAGCCACACCTCATCGGACTGTGACCAGTGAGGAGACCCATTATTGTTGTGATTTGATTCTCTTTCATCTTGGGTATTTCTTCAGTTCGGTGCTCTAGCAATTTTTCAATAAATATTTTGCCGTGGTGCATGAAGGGTGCTTCATTTCACTTCTCTTCTTGTTGCATCCTTGGCTGGTAGATTTTGTAGTCCTCAGAGTAGGTTCCGTGACAAATTATGGAGTTGATGAACCGTCGACGACTCAATGTCCCGCAACCTATACAATAGTTTTGTGTTTCGAGAGAACACTGAGCTCTTCTAGGAATTTTAATACCAATCTTGATGTCATTTTCATATTCAGCCTTCCTTGAAATTTATTTTCTTCACGCAGTGCTAGCGTAAGTGTTTGTTCCTAGTTCCTTGTGAGCCTCTCATTTGTGAATTTATCTCCTCACTATATATTCCAGCACCAGTTGTTTTCTTGGTCTTGGATCCGTCTGTACACCAGATATGCCCTTGATGTTTCCATTTGTCGATTTTCTTCAATCCTTCTCAACCACCCAGGAGTTGATTTTGAAGAAGTATCTAGGAGTCTTTTCGTCCATTGGTTCCATTTCGAGAATATTACCTCACACTGAGGATTCTCAGTTGGTTTATTCTAAGGTTTAACAGTACCTTTGATCTCTTCTGGTTGTTGCTCCCAAGAGATATTTTAGACTGATTTAGTCTTGGAATGTACATCAAGTCTGTCTTTTTCCTCCCTTTATTTTTAGTTCCGTCCCGAAGGCATTAGTTCTAATACCACACACATTTTACAAAACTATTTGTGATTTCATTCAACAAATAATGCTATAATAATAATTATCTGACAAAAAACTACCGAAATAGATTGTTAGTATTTGTATGTTAAACCTCCTTTTACTGCGTAGAAAGGAAGTAACATATTGCAAAATAAATTCTATAACCAAAATTTTTAACATTTTCCACAAATTCATCTTCAAACAAACTGCCTACAATAGGAAAAAACTCCATAAATTACTCTCTCCTTATGTACACAGTAAGTCTGTATTATTTTTAAAACCTTTTGACAATGAAAACCAACTTCTGCATTTCCACATCTCTTTATAAAAATTTATTCTGGAATAAACAAAATCTGCAACGTTACACTCTGTATATGCTTCGCATTTCTTGGCTTCGCGAGCTTTTTAAACGGGGAATGCATGTTGAAAATTGCTTTGGAATTCATTATCTTCGAACTATACTAAACATTTTTTGGATCTCGCAACATTCTAGCAACTCAATTACAGCGAATTTATCTGTTTTGTTTAATTAACGTTTGCCATACTTAATTTTTCTCACTTTTCGTATTTTGCTTGCTTATTTAAGGCACATTTGGAAGCAAGCCTTTCATATATTTTGCACTTTTGTATATTATATATTACAAAAAAAAAAAAGGTTGCTATGAAATGAATATGTTTAGGCAGGTACAATACGAAATCTAATATTATGTTGTTTTTTTTCTAAACTGTTTGTTGATTAAAAAATACATTATAAAGTTACTAATTATTTTACTCGTTTTTTATTTCAGATGGACATGAAATCTGTTGGATCGTTTTACTATGAAAATTTTGTAAGTACCAACGAAACAATTTTTTGTAGTGTTTACAAGTTAGGGTTTTTGATGTAAATAGTGACAACTACGTAATCTAAGAGCCGTATAGAGATGGACCCTCAACCCTGTTAACTGGATTAAACTCATTTTTTTATTGATTTGTATAATCAGACGAATACGTATAAAATGATTCACCTATCAAAATGTGGTCATGACCTTTTTAATAACATTAATTTCGATTTTTTCTTTTCGAAAAATAGCTACAGAATAATTGCAGTAAACTGTTCATTCATTCGATTCGGTTGTGCTCAACAGCCCAGGGCACTTGTTTTTCTACTTCCCTTCCAGAAGATTTGTATGTTTTCTAAATAGGCCACATGTTAGACTGAAGGGATTCTCAGTAGTTGTAATGGTAATATATGGTAATTTCCACCCCTAAGTGCTTTCGCCTGAGTCCTTGTAAATTCTCGCAGAAGCAGAGTATGTGAGTGGGGTTCACATTTCCTGCACATAGGTTCGCTAACTTCACCCATTTTGTGCAGATGTTTCCTAAGGGTTCAACAGTTCCCGATTTCCACTCTGATGCAATCTTTCGTGAATCCTTAAAACGGTTCCGGATCTGCAGTCCCCTCATGCACCGGCACCCATATTAAAGACACTTTGATGTCTCTTGCCAGCCTGTTGAGAGATTCTTCACAGTTTTTTGAAATTATATCGGCAGACAGAGATTATATTGGAGCTCAGTCATTGTTCCACTCACTGCGCATTTTTTGGCAGTGATAATGTTGTCAGTACTAAAATAGTTCAAAGTAATATGGCGGCGTGGATATTTTCAACGTGCTCTGTGAATCTCTTGAAGAAAATTATGTTGTAGTAGACCTTTTTCAACAAACATGGAAAAAGCCGAAAAAACAAAATTATATTATTGTGCTTAAGCTGCAGCTTATATAACTTCAGGTCCCAAGATATTGCAAAATGCACAATTGAGACTTATAGTCTTCCATTTTTGATGCAGGCAGTATTAAATTTGGTATAAATTGAAGATTCTGAGTTAGCAGTCTATAAGTTATTCCATCTGACTTCGTACCAATCATACCTGTAAATATTGATGGGACATAATTACAAATAGTACTTGGTATGTCCTTCTCTAGTTCTAACGATATCCAGCATCTCCCTTGGACATGTTCTCAGAGATTTTTAACTGTTTCTTGTGAAACTCGGTTCAATTCTTCCCGTACGGCAATGGTTAATTCTGCATTCTAGTTAGGAGCAGGATTCCGTTCTTGAGTATTCCGGAGTTTAGAAAAGCATAAGGACTAAATTCGAATGATTGAAAAATGTATTCATTTCAAAATAGCTATGAGCACATTCGTTTACTAAGTTAACAGATAGGTGGAGGTCGATAACAATTCAACCTACCCAAACAGGCCAAACAGGTATCTCATACACTTCATAAATGGTTAACTCTTCATAGTTTTTTTCAATGTATAATATCCTACTAATTTATTTTATGTACCCACAGGCCTTTCCGGCAGGAATGGTACCTTACAAGCGACCAGCAGCAGATAAGTCCGGCGTACCGGTCTACCAACCAAACGCAACTACCTACCAACAACTTATGCAGTTGCAGCAGCCTTTTGTGCCCGTGTCATGTGAGTATTCCATCTCTCCGGCTCCTCCTACTACTTCTTGCGCTTCGCCCACGATTCCTGATATGTCCCAGTCGATAGCTTCCTCTCCCATATCACAAGCTTCTCAAATGTCGCTTCATCAACAACCACAACAACCACCTCCACAACCCCCACCACCACAACCTCCCTTACCACAATCTAAAGAATCCGATGTTACCCTTATAACAACCACTGCTACTATGCCAGTCGCCTTGCCTCCTCAACCTCATATCACAGACCCTGCAACGCTTGCTAAAGAGGTTGCCCAGCAAAATTATGCGAAGGCTATTAAATTAGCTGCTGTCAATCAAAGTATCGCAGCTTCTCAGTTCACCACTTTAAATCCTTTAAACTACACTGGAGTTTCTTTAAACAAGCAGGCATTGACAGTGCAGCAACCTACAGCTGCTGCTTCAATTCCGCGCTACTCTACTGGCTTGCCCTTTCAATTTAACGCTACAGCAGTTAATTTAGGTTTGGCTAATCCCTATCAAGCAATTGCGCAACATAATTTGCTTAACTTGAGCCGTCCACCACCAATGCAGTTTAATCCCTATTCATTTATTAGGCAACCATATACTGCAGCTGCTGCGGGTGCTACTGCATCTCAGCTTTATGCTAATAATTTCTTAGGCGCACAATATCCAGTTACAGTATCAGCACCTCCTATGATAAATAATACTGCTCCTCAAACGAATATGACTGTAGCGGCCGCACAAAACAACAATAATAACGTACCGCTACAACCGTACAAAAAACTTAAAACTAATTAATACATATTTTAATTTGTTGTTAATTTACGTTTTGTTGGTTCTGTGTAATATTTTATAATGTGACCATATTAATAAAAAAAAAAAAACTAAAACACATTGAATTTTTATCAGTTAGATTTTAATGGTTAGTGTTTTTTATTCAACTAAGTTAAAAGATTGGTGTTACGTCAATTTCTTGTACTAATTTTTTTTGTTCCTTTAGATATAATATTCAATATAACGGTTAAGTGAAATAATGGTCAAGAAACTGGTAATGTTTTATACCCTCTTGAAAACCCATAACTAGTTAATAAAAACGTGTTCATTATTGTAATTGCTTCTAAAAATATAAACTATCATTGTATTCTGAATATTCGCCGACGGTCAATATTTCATGAGTTATAAGCAAACTAAGATGAAAAAAAGCATTTAATTTTTCGCGAATTACCATAACGGATGATTTAATCTGTAAAAAAGAGGAAATTTCCAATAAAAACTGTTTAATCTCCGAAGCTCGTTAAGGAATTTTCATTCGAAATTTTTTATTCTATTCAAGAATATTCGCGAAAAACTAATGCATTTTTTTATCATGATTTGTTTATAACTTTTGTTATTTTTTTCCTGATAATAAATATATTTTTTTCAGGCGTTATTTTGAATTCATCAAGCAGTTGATTTTATTTTTAGGAGCTATCACAAAAATTGAAAGGTTTTTGAACTAGAGGTTGACATACTTATTAAAAGTACTGTGATCCATCTTGACAAGTCTTAGTACTCACGAATTTCTCCGTAAATTTTGACAATTCTATCAAGACTCAACTTTCTAACAACTCATTTCATGAATATATCTCTTTATCCACATTATACATCTATTCTACGAATCTTTATTTTCAACTATTGGACTAATATTGTTCTTTCTAACATAATATTCGACATTTTTGCGTCTCACAATTTTTTTAACGGAGAAGATCTTAGACGTTATCAATTGTGATGATATGTGCATTTTTTTGACTGAGATCACTTCAATTAATATGATCTGGGATAAAGTGATGTGAGTAAGCACCAAAATGAAACAACTGACTCAAAATTTAATTGAAAAAAAGATTTAAAATTTGTTTCGGGATCTCATTAGGTAATTCTTTCCATAATGCCATAGATAAAAATCACTCAAAACCTCAATCAAATTAGATTTTTGCTTGAAAGTTAAACCAATCTTCTTAGTTATTTATGATTTCAATTTCGTCACGGACAACTTACGATTAATATTTATTATTTTATTTTCAATATGGGTATACACATTACCAAATTTATTAATCAGTGAAACAATGTGATAAGACGCACCATTTTTTGCACTTACGTGTTTTTACTATTGAAACCAAAATAATTTTTTAACGTTTTATGTAATTTAAAAAAAATTGATACGTACCTTGAAAAACACTATAGTGTTTTGGCGTATTGATAGTTGTGTGTTTGAAGGAAATTATTACTAACTTTTTGTATAGAATTTTTTTTAACGTACTAATTTTTTAATAATATTCGTTATTTTAAATACGCATTTTCAAAAATTTTGTCTAGTCAAGTGAAAAATTCTTTGTAAATTTCATTGAAAGAAAAAAAACTGGGCAATGCTCTAAGCTACCCGGACCAAGCGAGTGCCTCATTACTGTGATACCTCTCACACCTGCTGATTGCACCGCTATATTAACATCCTACCCCTTTGCCCTATTCACCTATTTCCCCAGTATCGCTCTAATTGTAATTAGGAATAATAATATTTTTGGTGGACTAGAACACTATTTTGCCATTTTCCAAAAGATGGAAATGTTTATATATATATATATATATTTAGAAAATTCTGCATGACATAATTTCGATATACTACATTACATTTATTACATTTTCAAAAGCCTAATTGTATCGCATGGTAGACATATGCGTTGTATTTGTTAGAAAGTGCCATTCAGAAGTAGTATGTTACTGACCCAAAAAGTTGCCAGGTTTGTACATAAACTTTTGATTCATAACCCAATAAGAATATTCAAAACTGCTTTTAATCTAATAGACAAAATTCAGTCATGCATTTTTTAACTTCATGTATGCTTCTTAAGATTATGGTTATTATGGGTTTAACCATTTTTTCATATGAAATTGAATTCGATGTATATTATATACAATTAAATTGAATATTTAGGGAAATTGTACAATTTTACTGTACTGAAGTTTACTAATATATACATATACGATACATAGCTGTTTGACATTTGGTATAATATTCACCAAAAATATAAGAGGTGCTTCAATAAATTCATAATAAATATTTTATTTCGACTGTCAAATCCTGGACTCATAATATTAAGCTTTGACCCAAAAATGAAATGTGGCTGTTTTTTCTACTATTTGTTGTATCCTTGGTACAATTGTCAGGAGGGGTCGGTACATTACCTGTACCAGAACACGTAAAATAATTTTCCAATGAAATTTTTTTAATAGCGACATTTTATCTGAGTGATTTGGGTTGATTCTTAATATTCTAAGCCAGTTCAATTATTTAGCAAAATATCAAAAATTACCTGCACTGGTGGTACCTACCAATAACAATTTAAAAAATCAATGCTACATCCAATCCACATTGTCAGTGAATATCAAATTAACTATGGCATGCTTTGCTACCAAAAAATTAGGAGACAAATATACAGAGTTTAGCTTGCGAGAGAATGAGACAAAAAATATGTACAATACTTCGGTAAGGCAGTTGGTAACGAGGAAGTTTCATAGTCTTGAAGTTGGAAGCTCGATCCTATCCAAGGACAAATTTTTTTATCATTTTTATTTTATGATATTTTTCGAAGGTTCCGCTTCTACCATGTATAAACTATATTAATGTTAAAAAAATGTTCACAAAGAATAGTAAGTATATCGGTAAATATGCCAGAAGCAGCACAATTCTAAACAAAAATTGAATTTAATAATTTTTTTTGGCAAAACTATGCCAACATCACATATTAAACATTTTCGGGAATAAATGTAACTTCTCCTCAAAAAAAGCATATCGTATTTATTACTTCCTGTAATCAAGAAAATGAGTGTCATCCAATGAATTGTCTAAATTCAAGGCCTTACACACGAGAAAAGTTTTGACTTCCAATGAAAAGGTTTTAGTGTATAGTTCCAACATTATAGTGATTCAAAGTGGTACCGATAACATCTTCCATCTGTTGTTAAAACGAGCAGTAAAATGGAAGGGAGAGCTGCAACGCATAGCCCGATTCAACTGAAATATTCGTTCGATTATCAGACCACCGACACATACAGTAGTTATAGTAATTATTTAAATTAGCTTAATATATAAAGTTATTAGCAAGAACTTTGGAAAGGTATTATAATTATTGACAGCCTAAAAGGAATCGGTATGGAGAATAGTGAGGTTATCACTGAAGCAAAAACGGAGCTATATATTTTTGGCCACAATAACTTATAAGAAATATACTTTGACGATTTGTATGAAACTGGACATTTTATAAATAATCATCCTCAATTGTAATTACTTTTCTCATTTTTTTTCGCAATCTTCCCAGTCAGCTCTCGGAACATTTTTGAAATCTACGGAAAGTATCTCCTTTAATATATAGCAATACGTTGGTAATCTCATCACTTTGTAACCACATCTCTCCACTACAGTGTGTATAAGTAATATATTTCTTCTCCAAATTGTTCGTTCGTAGGAATTGCAAAAGCTGCGCTCTTCTGAACTCTTCCCTGGACGATATAAGACACCTGGACCCCGATTCTCGATTTGACTCCTATAGGAAATGTGCTGACACCCTTGAGAATCAGATTTTGGTATTCTGCAGCACTCTTGTAGGAATATTCTCCTACAAAAAACAATGGAACCTATCCACATGGTCCTGAATCATGGGAAATGCAAATCAGTGCTGTCTTGTGTGCTCGCCTGTGGCATTCATTTGCTTTTAGGTTATTTCCTTCTTTCATACGTTTTATGCGAATAAAACAATATGAATATTCCTAATTAACATCTTACACTTCATAAATTAGAGGAGATAATTTTATTCTCACCTTGCATGCATTAGTTCTTTTAAATCAATTGGAACATGTAGAAACTATTGGTCAAAATGGCACAAAGATCACTGAGTGGTCGACAATTTGATAAAACTGTTTGGCCCATTCAAAATTTGGTATAAATTTAAGTGAGATGCTAAATAATTATATTTCTCTGCCGTCTAGGTGTATGCATTACCAAAGAGGTTATGTGACAAAACAAAAACTCGAACAATTTCAATTTTCAGAGCTGCCAATACCAGAAAATAACATACAACAGGCATAGAACACCTAAAAGGAATTAGCATAATGATCAAGCGTGATTGATTAGAATTAGAAAATATGGAAGTCTATCTTACACATGCCCTCCTATAGGAAGCTTTACACCACGTGTTAATATCAGACGGAAAATGATGTCGGCACTGCTCGCACTATACATATTTTCAAAGCATACACTAAACAAACAAAGCAAAATATTCTTATTTGCGATGACTATTGGTTTTTAAAATCCTTTTGTCAAAAAAAAATTGGTACAGGTTAAGCTAATATATTCCTTGACTTCATGATTAATTTGCACATATAGTTCCAGTACATTTTTGAATATTCTCAGCAAAAAAATTCTTGGAATGCTTCACTGATCATGTGCATAGGATGATTTGAACTGCGTTGAATACTTAATAAAAAGTATTGGGAAATTTTTTCCATCTTTTGGCCGTTTTTCAATCTAAATTTAAGTGGAAATATGGATATTTTTATATAATATATACCTAGATATTTTCAAATTACTTTTAGCAAAATTTTTAAATGACGCTGTGTTATTTTATGTTGTGTATTAGAAATATCAGTGCATGGGGCTTTTTTTATTTGATTAATTAAATGTGTTGCATGCCCGTTTTTTTTCAAAACTATCCTTGGCTTTCTTTTTGGGTTGGAGTCTTTCTTTGTCAAACCACGTATACATACGATTCTATGTATTTCCTTTTCTTGCCACATCATATGTCTTAGTAGTCCAGTCGTTATATACATTTGGAAATGCAAATCAATAGAGAAAGCAAATTTTTGGATATTACGTAAGGGGGGCCGGAAATGTTTAACTTAAAAATTATTGACCAAAATTTCCTTGTTCATTTTCCGTCATCTTAAAAAAATTCAGTTTTTTCATAATAACTCGGTTCTCCGTTGACATACGAGAATGGATGAGAACGGCGTAGCGCGCTGGTCTCATATCCCGGAGGTCCGTGGATCGAATCTCATGCCTAGAATTTTTTTTATTGTTTCCTTTTTCCTATTTTCTGATATTGTTATAGAGAGTTACACTTTGATCTCTGCCATTTGGTCCTGAAGCGATATTATCTTATTCCACATGAAGCTGATTACCATACCAACTATAATACGGCGCTTGGCACGATGTCCTGTGACCAGGTTTCTGTAAAAAAAGAGTCTTTTATACCTGACCTCAACCCAAACTCCTAAGGATACTGTATAGGTGCATTCTATGGCGGGACGCACACTGTGGCGTTGGGCGCGCTGCGATCAACTTTAAGGCGCCCTAGGTGTCGTAATTTTGGTCAAAACTGAAAAATAGAAAAACGAAATTGTAGGTCTGGGTAGGCTTCACAAGTTTAATACCAGACATTGCTTCGATATCTTTCACGAGAATGAAGAAAATAGCAAAAAACAAATTCCACCCCAAAATTTTTGTTTTTTTGATCGACATCAATTGTAGATCATGAAAAAAGCAGCAGCAAAATAATTTTTTTTATTTCAATGTTGAACCGATTTGAATTTGACCCTTTTTTCAAGATGGCGCAAAAACAGAAGGAAATTTTTGTCGATAATTTAAAGTCAAGCTTTTCTAGCCCCCCCCCCACGTAATATAAAAAATTTTGCTTTCTCGGTTCATTTTCATTTTTAACCTGTTTTCCCGACATAATGACTGGACTATGGGTGAACTGAACTACACACATTTTTGTATACTTTCACGAAACTTTGTTCCTTCAAATAAACATATATATTCCTGTAATTTGATAAAGACATGCAGTTGCCTCAAAGGCGGTTGTTATTTTTGTCTTCCTGGGTTTTGATCTCGAAGCACAAATGTAGTTTTATACGTATTACAGGACGGGTTAGATTCTATTATGAATATGGAAATAGCGAAAACAAATAACGTGGAAAAATTTTGTGAATGTTCTTTTGCATTTGAGAAATTATTCAAGCCAAATTCATATACGCAAATGAATAAAGTGATGGATAGATATCTTGAAAACAAAAAGATGGAACGCACATATAACGAAAGAATCATTGTTTTCTGAAATTTTAAAACAGGGCTCAAATAAAAAAATTCAAAGTTTCAAAACAATTTGAACAATTTTTTGGATAAAAATATTATGCTCATTATATTTTCTCAGTAACTTTCATTGTCGACTCCCAACACGTGAACGGTTTTATTTTTAAATTCGGAAAATGTGGAAAATTTACTTGAAATGTCTCTTTATAATATTGTTGAACGTTTCTTGATCTCTGACTTTCAGTATCACTTACTCACTTCAATATTACCTTCTATTTTCAACTTTCTTTTGAACCACATGTTCCCACCATCACCGCTACTTAGCTTCTTGAATCCACTATTAAACTTTTTTCAAACATCATCAATATATCTGTTCGTCTATGATTCTAGGTATTATGAACAACTTTTATTTCTCACTTTTCTGCTCTATTTTCTTAATCCTTATACTTTTTGCCCATTTGGAGTTGAATACATCCTGAATTGGTTACTCCCTTCTATTTCTAATTCAAATATCTTTCCCGTTTTCTTGCATTTAAATCTCTCGTGTTCTTTACCACCTCAGTTTCTCACTTCAATATGCATTTAAAGTTTTGGAACACGTAAACTTTTGACAATATACTATCATTTGCTTATAAGCTACGTAGATGTATTCTATGGATCAATATTAAAAAGTATATATAACATATTTGATAAAAAAATTAATATCCATGCGCGGAAGACTTTTAAATCTTAAAATGTCAAACTTGATTAGCTGTTTTCATGTTACCTTGTTCATAAATAAATTTGTCTCGCCCTGTATTCTGCGTGTCTCACTTCTTTTTTCTCATTCATTGTAGTAATCCTGATGTAGAGCAAATATTTAGGCTTGTTTATATATAGTGCAATTTTAGTAGACTTCCTTATATCAGGTGAAACACTTTTTTTTCAATTATAACCAATATTTTATTCATATATTGATAGTTTTTAAATTAAAGTATACGTCATAAACATATACAAACGTATATTTACATATGAAAATTATTTCACAAAGTTATATTAACGTACAGTGTGTGACAAAAAAGTATAATTATAATTTAAACAAATGTCTGTATCGTCGAAACCCAACATTTTGCAAACAAATACTAGGAGGCAAAAAACGTTCAATATAAATATTGCATTTTGATGATGATTCATTTATGATTACTCTTCATGCTCCAAAAGGGGTCTAAACCACTACAAAAAGCGAGCAAAAATGTTTCATGCCCTTTTTGCATTTCGCGCGCATGATTCATGTGTCGTGCGTTACAACTCAGTGGCGCTCTCAACAAACTACTTCGCCCCCCATACACCTCACACACTATATATTAATTTACATAGTCCCCTGAACATAGAGGGCTCTAATTCAACTGTTAGAACCACCTTTGATCATCTACTATGCCTTAGTACTAACTACTATTTTGAACAATAATCACTAGTTTTCGAAAACATTTGAAATTTTTCTCTATAGATTCATCCAAATACTGGTGTAGTTCAGAAATCTAGGCATATTTTAGGTAGAAGAAAAATTAAACAACCGTTTATTTAAACCAAATTACTTTTCAAGCTTCCACAACCCTATTAATTATTGTTGCACCCCCTTATCCCCATTAGATTCGGCCTTGTGGCTGTACTTATGCTTCGCCAAAAAATTTGGAAGTCTTGTTAATATTTAAACAGTTTCCTACTTGACTTGAACATGTGACGGAACATTTTCCCATATATTTTTGTTGATAATTTTTTCGGTTTAAAAGTATCTGCAATATTTGTTAGAAAACAGTGCAATAGTGTATCACCTGATATTTATTTATTGTTTATTGGCTAATGAAACCAAAAAAATGCATATTCTTTAGGATATACTCTAGTCAAACCTTGACGAGTTAGCAATACTTTAGGAATTGAATATGGAATTCTACTAACGTTTAGTTATTCAAAGAATATCAACGAAATATTATTAGATTATTTTTCAAAGCTAAATATTTGTCCTGTGTTCAAGGAAGATTTATTATACTTTCTATTGTAAGATATAGGGCTAGATTTAGTATATAGTATTGTGATGTATTATTAGTGATAGTTCTTGATATATTTGCTAAAAATGTGTCTTATTATGTGTAGCATTTAAAAATGAGAAGTTTTCACCTTGTACTTTTAAGAAGAGTACACGTTATTGTGATGCATGTAAAATTAATGAAATAAGTAACTGTTTATTTGAACTAGTACCATATATACGATTATATAAAGAATTTGCATTTTTAAGTAGGATTAATATGTAACTGAAGGTTAAAGAGCAGACGAAAAATAGGCTCTATTTAGGACTCACCACATGTGCCAAACTTGATTATTTTTTCCTATTATTTCATTTTCCAAAATCAAAATATTATTTGGTTTGAAAATACCCAACAGTGGGTTGCCATATTCATAAATGAAGTGACTATTATTTTCATTGAATTGTTTCAAACGGTAACTTAAACTAGCAGCAATTTTTCTCAAAATTCTTCATATAAAATGTAATAAATTTTTTACTTCGGAAATTCAGACACAAATTCCAACCATTAGGCTCGGTACAGAGCTGAGCGCTGTGCACACTGGTGAGCTATCCCCGTGGCCTTCATGCTGAGAGCTCCGCACACGAGAAAGCAATCCGTGTGACCCACATGTGCTGCGTACGATGTGGCCCCTACGCTTCTCGGACTCGTTCCACACTGACACGGACGAGCATGGATACATGTCGAGTTAACCGCGAGGGCCCTTTTCGCTGTTACCGACCCGTACGCCAAACAGCTATCCGCGTGAACCTTGTACAAATGATATACAATGATATGTTCCGTACATAAGAAATATAATAGGAGACTTCTACAAACATAATAAAACAAAATAAGAAATATAATGAAGTACTTAATTTCATGAATACTATTTTAGTTGCACCCAAAAAGTGAGTGTGTAATTGTAAACTGTTTTATATATTGCTAACATAGAAAAAGACTCAGTTCAAGCTGGTCTGTTTTTTTCGCCATTTCTGTCCGTTTATTTTGCCATACTGGTAGCAATGAAATATTTTCACTTTTGTCGCAAAATTAAGGATTCCTTGTGTAATGATAAAGCTGTACATTTGAAAATATGTTCCCAATTAGTGTTGGTAACGATTGAAAATAATTTTTGGGTTTGGCACGTGTGATGTATTTGCTATAGTAGTTTTGGTTGAAGGCCTAGTTTCTCAGTACTGACTTGGCAGTGTCTGGTTAGTGCTAGGCTACCATGCGTAATCAGCTGCCAGCCATCTTTGATCATAACTTACATACAATGGTCTAGCCAAGTAAAATTTTTATAAAAATCGTTTGTAATATCGAAAAAATTCAATTGATATCAGAAAAGGGGTTAATAACTCAGACTTCTCTTGGCTAGGCTATAGATTTTACAATAACGCAGTGCCTTTAGGCTGCTGATCACGCTTTGCTAAAGGTGTGGGTCACAATCGCCTTTTTTAGTGTTAAAGATCCTTTTTTTCTATATAATTTATATGATTTACTGTGTACTGTACTGTTCTAATCCCGAGGTGTATGTATTATCACCGCTACTATTTGTAATAATAATGCTTGAAAATGCATGATATTTGTTTTATTAATCATTGCTTATTATTTTTGATTTTTTTTCCAAAAAATTATCCAAAATTTTGTTTTAAAATACCTGACCCTTTCATTAAGTGCCTTTTGGCTTTTTGATCAACATGAAAGACTGTACAGGCTATAGAACAATTTTCCTTGTCGCTTGCCCTCCACTTTATTTTTTGTGTTTTTGTATGTGATCAGTTTACCCTTACATTGTTGCTTTCCATCATAAACTAACACTAATTGCTTGAGATTATTACATTAGTGTAACAAGAAAATGAAAAAAGGGTTGATTCCGATAGGTATTATTTCGATAGAGATAAATCATAACAGCATTCGATTTTCCACGAACGCTTTCACATATTTAGTATTCACAGCAAAGTTACTATAACATCACTATACATAGACAATCTCCATTGTTTTTTGGAGTATTCCTTGAATTTTAAGAAAATGTTGGACTGGTCTTAGATTTTCATTTACTGTTTTTCGAATAACAACTATATTCAATGTTGATTGTTGACTACTATCGCCCTTGCCACTTTATCTAAATAGAACATATTTTTCTATTTTTCAAATTTCCTTGATGAGCTGATATAGAAATACTACAGGGTATTTAGCTACACTAGGATTTTTTGCCAAAACTATAGAATTTGTGGAATCTCAATGAGGAGGAGGAATTAAAATCAAAAATCAACCAGTTTCATTATTTTCTTAAAATTCCATTAATACTGTCGAATAACAGAGTGTATTGTTCTGAGTGACCAATTCGCGGAGAAGCATACGGTGGCGCTATCTAGAGGTGAGCGACGAAGGTACGTTTGAAGTGAAAAAATAGGCATTGTCAGAGAGTAAGTGCAAATCCTACTCTATGCCTACTCATTGTCATGTGTTTTGTGAGATTTTGTAATACGAATGCATTTTATGTTGCTCTGAAAACCAGGATATAAATTTATACGATCTGAATATTCTACAATTCGTTTGAGGGTATTACACACTTAGACCTACTTTTATCTCTCATCGCTAGATCGCGCCATAATATACTCTCCCATAAAATGGTATTTTCAAATTTTAATGTTGCAATTTTTTGAGCGTTTGTATTCCATAGAGAACTGTGATAAAGATAAATTTAATTCAATAGATGACATCTTGTGGTTGCAGCAGTATACAGGTAAACAATATGTGGGCTACAAGCAAACTGTGTGCAATCTGTTCAATTATCGATAACTTTTTCTGACTACTTCGTAGGAAAATTTAAAAATTATCTATAAATGTACCGCTCCAATCATTTGAAACCCGCTAGTCATATGACACAAATAGTGTCAAAATAAAATGCTATTAAAGTTTTACACTCATTAACGTTAGTAGATGAACTATATATAAAACACAAAAAATAAAATAGGCAAGATATCCTTCCACCTCCTGTACACTTAGAAAGTGGAAATATAAACAAAAAGTGAAGATTTGAGCTTGGTTTGTCGTAAAAAATCATCCAGCAAATATATATGCTTGTGTAATGTGCTGAAAGCTGAGATATAAACGTCCTTCACGGTGTTTTGACTTCATTTACTGTCTTTAATTCTTTGTAATAGTGCACTTTTTCTTCTACATATATAAACATGCACATTGCACAAAGCTATTGGAAAAAAGTAGCGGAAAGGGACCACGCAAATTCTTTTTTGGGAGAGTGATATTTTGTGAAATTTTTGATATGTTTACAGCAACTAATTGGATATTTTGAAAACTTTATTGAAAAAATCAGATATGATTGTCAATCTATTTATTAATCAGAGTGAACATTTCATGAATGCCTTTTATTTTATATACATATATATGATGATACAAAAACGTGGTTAATTGAAATACAAGCACCGCTTTTGAGAATTTATTAATTGAATAGATAATGACATAATGTGGATGTTTTTAGTTATAGAACTTTATTACAAAACACAATACCTATCAGTTACAAATTAAAATAAAGCATTAAACTTAATTTTGAAAATTAAATTATATATTTCACCTGTTTGTTTTCACCAGATCGGTCCGATATTGCCAATAACATCATTACCTGCATTCGAAATCTATAATATTATTCACATCAAATTGATAATCTGATTAATTTGTTCCCATTCATTTCCACAGAATAGTATTTTTATCATTGCAGTATGACCGTATGTTCGCGTCGCATAGCTTTTTTCCCTAAATTTAGCGCCGTTTTAAATCGTTCTATGGGCCGGTTGTCAAATCATCGCTGTATAGTTCTGTGTCAGCAGTTATCTGTCAACACATGGTTCACTTTCGAGCTAGCTGTCAAAATTTCACGTTCTGTGTCAGCATTCGACTGTCAAAGCATTGTTTAGTTCCGTGCAAGCTCTCAATGCTCCACGAATTTCTTCTTATCTTCGAAATCATCAAACCTACCATTATTTTACTGTTGGTTAAGGCTCGTCCACAATATGGCGAACTATATCATATTGTCAAATGTCAAAGTCAGTAGTCGGTACCAAGTCCTATTCACTGCGTTCATCTATTCAGTTCACTTGATTATTGTGTGTCGTATCCGCACCAACAGCACTTCCAGTCTGACTAAGCACGTGCCAGACTCACTTGGCTTTCTTTGATCCGATTTGACATTTTTTTTGTTGGTACAGCTGGTAACTTAATTAAATACAATTGAAATACAAATACCAAGGAAAATTCCTCTACACTTGAAAATGAACATTTATTTTCACATGAAATGGGTAGCAATGTACGAATTTAATCGCATGAATGACACCAAACCGTATGCATAAAAGAACACTTATTGCAAATGATCGTATGTCGGAACGTTTTAATTATTATTTTTACAGTTTTTCATTGCGGAATAATTATATTCAAGTTATAGCGAAACCTCATAGGTATGCAGTCGTTAAATGTTACACGTTTGTAGACTGTAACTTTTATTAACGACATACAAGGCTTTATCGTAAGGTATTCATGGTTATTCGGCTTTAAAAGTCAGTCAGTCAAATAATGCAGCAACAACGACTACATACCGAGTGAACAATTTATAGTTACTTATGTTTAACTAACAACTTTTCTACACTTTGATAATCGATAATCACCGTCAGACAGATTTTTGGGAAAAGGGAAAAGGTGGAATAATATTAAGTGAAGACTGATAGTGATGGATTTTTTTTCCCTGGAGCCGTCCCTTCGCCGGTACCACCTCAACCTCCTGGGCTTATTGTGGATACTCCTAGTGTTCTGACTACAACCTGTTCAGCCATTCCGTTCCGTGTATTAGCTCATACAGGTTCTTTGCTGGTTGGTTGTAGAAGTCTTCTGGAGTCATTTGGGGTCTACCATACAGTTTTTGCCTTCTGTGGTCCAGCGACTCACAGTTGCATAGTATATGCGGAGCTGTTTCGGTATCCTTTTTACATCTTCTGCATGTAAGGTCTCCATTGTACAGCCCTATTTTGTTTAGGTGCTCCTTTGTGGGAAATTGTCCCGTAAGTAGCCCCGTTATGGTGCGCAGTTTGCTCCTACTCATTAAGAGCAGTTCTTTCGCCACTTTTTCTGATGGTTCTTTTATGAATTTCTTCCCATGTATTTGCCTGGTCGTGTTCTTCCAGTATTTATTGTGTTGTTCTTTCAACCACCCTTTTAACCATGACCTCGTTAAGCATCTGGGGATGCCCACAGCAGTTTCGGGTCCGTTCATCTGAGTTGACGATCCTACTCTTGCGAGTTCGTCAGCTTTTTCATTGCCTGCGATTCCTTTATGACCTGGGACCCACTCCAGTGTTACACTGTTCCGAGTCGCCAGTCTTCTAAGTTCTTCGCCGCATTCCCATACTAGCCGAGATGTCACCCTATATCTCTGAAGTGCTTTAAGGGCGGTTTGACTGTCACTGTAGATCCTGATCTGCCTGTTGTTGTAGGCTCTTATATTATTAGCCATTGCACATGCAAGTATTGCATAGACCTCTGCTTGAAATACAGAAGCGTATTTGCCAAGCGAGTCGATCCCTTCATATTTGCTCGTCTTGCTGTATATGCCCGCTCCGGTGTCGAGTTCATTTTTTGATCCGTCTGTATACCAGATCAGTTCATCCGCTCTACTAAGTGGTGGTGCGTTCTCTTTCTCAAGCTCCTTTCGATCATTGATGACAATCTCCAAGTTCTTGCGAAAGATATATTTGGTGGTCATGTGGTCTGTTGGCATTTTGAAAATGTCATCATCCACATGTCTTATCTTTGTGTGTCCTCTCCCATGTGCCACGTCATGGTCTGATGCTTTTTCCAGTCGGGTTAGTGCTGCCCTTGCTTCGCATATTATGACACAATGTGATGGATTAGATCGTGTTATTGCTTTTGTATATATCGTGTTTTATTCATTACTAAGGAATTTCATTAGTAACTGGCAACATCGTGAAATGGTACTAGCGGTAAATTAATATTGTCAATATTGTC
Source organism: Galerucella calmariensis (assembly GCA_910591675.1). Classification (NCBI taxonomy): domain Eukaryota; kingdom Metazoa; phylum Arthropoda; class Insecta; order Coleoptera; family Chrysomelidae; genus Galerucella; species Galerucella calmariensis. The sequence continues at coordinate 52,611 of CAJUYG010000114.1, read as the reverse complement.
CTTTTTGGTATAATGCGCATATGGCTGACTTTCTGATAATTTCTGACTGTTGTGCGAACAAACCTAATTCAAATTCTATAACTAAAAACATTCAGCCAACGATTTTATGAAATGAAAATGATGTCATCCATCTGATAATTTTACATCGCAATCAAAATTATGAAATAATTTAGCCCTAGTCATATTTTGGACGTTAATCATAGTGATTCTGATAATTAATAGAATATTATTTGTAAATGTGAAATTTCCAGATAACTCTCTACAGATTTCAACTGGTAAAAGTTGAATTCAATTTTCATTTATTGGACTGGTTCTATTACAAATGCATTTCAATAAAGAGACATGTCAAATATTTCATTAATATTTCAATCGTTCTCACAAAACAGACAACCCATAGAAGTGTAAATTTATAGAATTATCTTGAATTAAAAAATGAAGTTTCAAACTCATCCACCTGATGCGCTAGTTGCAATCGAGTAGAAACAGGCCTGGCAGCTAAGGCATTCTGCCCGAAATTTGCAAATTTTTAAATTCAAATTGTTAAACTCACCTGTTGTCACCATTGATGTTGTTTATAAATATGTCAATGGTTGTCATATAAGATACTCTTGCTATTTTTTGCTTTTATTTGTGTTCATGTTTTTGCAAGAAATACCTAAGAGTGATAATATTAGGCATTTCCAATCACTCTTATTTATTTCTAAGCGTGTGGTGAAACCTGAATTTAACTTAGGAATTCCTAAATCCATGTTTAGTATTATCAAACTTGAGGAAATGATTAGTGAAATCGAGCATTAGTCATTCAAATGAACAAACAAACATATTTCTTCTGATAATACAGATTCCATTTCAAAGAATCCGCTATGAAACCTCATTTTTGCATTCTACTTCTTCCTATAAAATTCCACTTCTATAGGTTAGTCTGTTTTGTGAACATTCTCCATGATGTGGGTTCCTTTAAACAAGCTTTGGACAACAAAAAAATGACTAACAAGTGATATTTACGCAAGCGCAGTGTTCCGACTATATACTATCGTAGTGTTTGCCATGAGTGGAATTTAGAGAAGCTTTGTATATTACGAATGATTTCTACATTTTCTCATTTCGCTAAAACCTTTGTAGCTTTGTAGTAAGTAAAAATGTGATACGTAGGTAATTTGAATCATATTTTTTACAGTGAAATTTCTTAACATTTATTTATATGGATTTTAATATTTTATTTTGATTTATAACGCCATATTTAATATGTTATGTTTGCAGAATCCAGCCGCATAGACTAATTGTAGCATCGCAGATTTGTTCTACACGTAACAGCTTTTTAATTCATACCTTTTTATTTATTGGGGTGATGCATGATACCAAAACCTTTCTGTCAATCATTTTGTTTAATTATGTATTTATCGTGATGAATTTAAACCATTGTATGTACTTGTATATTTTTTCTGATTTAAAAAAACATATGCCCAATTTTACCGCCACTGGTTAAATTTTTTTTAAACTCCTCTATTATTATATATAGCTAACCCCTTCGGTTTATTCTGTGAACGTAAGCATTATACATTCAGTTTAATTACTTCCTACACCACCCACAAAAAATTGTTTGTTTATTACTATCAGTTCCACCTCACAAAGATGTGAGATGATACAAAATACCTTGTTCCATTTTGTAATAAGTTATTTTTTTAATAAAGCATTTTCTATTCTATAGAAAATACCTTTTAAAACTCACCAATAAATCATTTTGTATCTGAATACATTTTATAAATCATTTTGGAGATATTTGCGGTTTAATCATACAATAATTCCCACCTTTGCCTTATCCAGTATTCTGTTTTTATTTCATTATTCACTTTTTTTGACTACCTACCACCATATTCTTCATATTTCATTTCTAGAAATTAATATTATGGAATTCGGCTTTTTAAACTTCCAACTACAATTCCTAGCGATAGCTGTAGACTCTGTTTCGTATAAGAAGAGCCACGTGAAGTTTGCCAACTGTCTAGCGCAGTAACTAAAATCGGTCTTGTTTGTCTATTTGCAACTGCACGTGGTTCCTCTCATAGGTATATCAAGTTTCTTATGTTTGACATTGTGGTACATATTTGAGAGCAAGTATTAAATCTGTGGCATATACATGTGTTTAAAAATTCACATCGTACAATTTTGATCGAGATACATGAACAAAATACTGAACAGATTGGTTTTAAAATTGTGTCATTCTAAATAGTGTACTACAATGCTTATTTGCTTAAACACTATCTACTTACTTGTAAGTAACATTCTTATTTTGCATTATTTAATTTTAGTTTACTATCCTTTTTAATAATTTTAGTGATAAAATTACCACTAAGGATATCCATCACGACTATATTTTTCCTTTTAGTATTTTTTATGCTTCTAGGTAGTTTTTTTCTGCATTATTTTTCTTCTGAGAACCATATTTTTTAAAATAATAACATCTGGAAGAACGAATATTTGGTATAATTAATAGAAGTTGTGAATAACAATTTTTTTTGCACTGTTTACAAAAGGGCAGCTATTGTTTAACAAAATTACTTCTTTATAATGTACCTACAGTGAAATTTGCTGTTATAATACAAAATATTTAATCCCAGGCTGAATTCGAATAGCAATAAATACTATAGCTCAAGGATCCACACCTGGTTATTAGCAAGATGACAATATATTTGTTAATAAATGTTTTCCTCCATATCGTCTTCTCAGCGTCATCCTAAAATATATCCTTTTATATTTCCATGTTTAACTTACTTTATTCAAAAGTTTGTTCTCAACACATTAAATTTGATTCGAAAATCTTTTATATGGAATTAATCAAATTATCTTACATGAAAGTCAATATTTGAATATAATATTCGTCACCAACGGGTACGTTGTGGGCACAGCATTTCATCAACATTCAGTCCAGCACATTTTCACCTTCTGTTATTTCCACTTTTGCTGTTTTAATTTTACCCATAACATTTATGCCTGTTAACTGGAGCCTACACAAATCTTCACTGCTTGTATTTTGGTAAAAGATAATGTTTACCATGAAGAACCTTGGTTCACAGTAAACCAGAGTCAAAATGATAAGCAATCCACCATACCCTGTGTTTTACCAGTAAGAAACAAAGTTTGAGCTACTGCCTCACAGTGATGGCAACTTTTCAATGATCCTAATTGTATCAAGAAAGAAAGAAAGAAAGAATTGTGCCCTACAGTTATGCGTATTTATTGCTATTGAGCTTTATATGGATATAATCCACATAATATATCTGAGCTTCTACCAACAGACCAATTTAAAAATAAAATAGTTCGATTGGATATTCAAACTATTAATCGTATTAATGGTAAAAATAATAATAGGGGTTTAATTTGGTAGTTCTTCCAGAAGTGATTATTGATTTTTTTTAAACTGTTAATAATTTCTAATTGAGTTTCTTTTGCTTTCTGTTTCATGCATCCATTCTTATGGTTTTTCACTGCTGAACATCTAATTCTGTTGTGTCAAAACTTTTTAATTTCTCTTTTAATTTTAATTTGCAACCCAAATCCCGAATTGCTGATATGGACTGTGTTGTTTATTTACCGACGTTGCCTCTTCGGTTTTTTGGGACCCTTCGCCCACCAACACCCATCTCTGTTTAACACTACACGCCACACATATCCATTTGCTCTAACATTTGTGTCTCGTCAACACTGAACACTTCAACGAAAAACATTTAACCTCAAAAAAAAACGTTAACACGCTGTGTAACTATTCACATACTCGGTGTCTGGTGGGTATACACGTAATGGCTGTAATCTGTTGTCGCAATGCTCAATTTTTTTGGCTGCGATGACTTTTTGGCTTTTCTGCTGCACAAATATACTGCATGATCGCCATAGACAATGGTGCGCCTTCCAACGCCCCTTTTGTGATCTACACTGATGATCAAGGACAGGTATTCAACTTGTTTACGTCATGTTAGCTGTACTGCAGTTTTGCTAGAACAGATTTGGTATTCTCACTTTATATTAATAACTTAACTGATTTTTAATATATGTAGCACAGCTTCCATGGATTAATAGACATTGACAAGTTACAGTGTATACTTTTAGTAGGTACTAATCTTTTATTATTATTATTATCTAGACCAAGTATAACAATTCAAAGAAAAATTAACTAGAATACAGTTCAAAAAATTCGTGAAAATTAGACACATTTACAAACGTGGTTATCTCTTGAACCACTCCTTTGATTTTCATAATATTTACGATGAAGTATAGGTTAATTATTATGTAGCAATACTGTGCATGAAATTTTGATGTGGCTAGTTGAATTTCAAAATATAAGGTGAGCATAAATGTTAAAATGTTTTCACCCGTTGTACTGCAACTCAATTTCTTGGAGGCTGTTAGGCAAAGCAAGCCCGTAGCGACTTGGAAATTCCAACCACAGTATTGGTGGAAAAAAATGAACAAGAAAAAGCATCGAAACCAAATGTGCAGCTCAAATGATAACCACTTTTGAAAATGTGACAGTTTTTTTGACCGTCAGTATATTAGGTGATATTGTTTATTAGGGGAATATCTCTGTCCTTTTTTGAAATATCTATTGTTTAAATGTTTAATGGATAACAAATGTTTCCCCGACATTGATGACGTGTATTTCTGGATCCAACTGCAATTGTTATATAATACAACCCCTCCACTCTGATGGTGTACGGTATAGTGTCCTTATTTATGTACGATTTCCTTCCATTTTTGTTTATTCTTCAACAATTCCGCTGCTTCTTCCAAATTTATATCCAGAATTTTCCATTACTTTGTACCACGCTTTACTGGGTCTGCCTTTTTTCGTATTTTTCCTTTTCAAACTGCATTAACTGGCTATTTGTTGCAAATTTCCCCATCAATTACGCTGTCGTAGGTTATTATGAATATTCTGCAAGAACCACTACGAATTGTGGAGATATGTTGCCTTAAGGAGGAACTTTCTGTTAATCCAAAAACACCAAACTAGTGGCGTCAAAGAACAGAAGAGCTCTTCCGCAGTATAGAGTACTGCTGTTCGAAGAAGAAATAGAAAAATCCAAAGGAGTTGAATCCCTGATCCCTGATTCCAGACTGAAGAGGACGACACATCTGGAAAAAATTACTACCAGTGGATGTATTCTTGACTGTGGGATTAGAGCTATCAGAGAAAACACATATTTTGTTTTTATTTTGCCTGGCTACTCTGTCACTGCAGTGACAAAGACAAAATATCTGTTCTCTCAGGAATCTTCACTCCCTCAGTCAAGAATACAGCCCCAGGGCGACTAGGCTTTTCTGCGAATGTAGGAGGGTTATGAGCAAAACCTGGGGAATACGACTTAAAATTAGTTCTGTTAACATCACACCGGAAAACATATTTACAGAGCTCGTCAACATCATCATACCATCCAGGGAGCATACGATGCACTCAGCTTATGCTGGAAAAATCATCTGCTTCACCAATGGTTTCAAAACAGACACCAAGGCAGTGGAGCTGGTAAAAATGGACCTAGAAACAGAATGTACTTAGTCGCTATAGCCTGTATTGATGAAAACATCAAAAAAGGATATACCAGAAAAAATTTGAAACAATCACAGCCGGGCTCTGCTTGAAGCTATCAGTAAACCAACAACTAAATCCAAACTAGTGAAAAACTGTAAAGAACTCCTTAACGTGCTAACAAGAGACAATAAAGTGTCTCTAATATGAGTGCAAGCACATGGGGGGACTGCAGGAAATGAAATGGCTGACCAGATAAAAGGGATTCTAAAAGAGACTTCATAGGTCCTAAACTGTTTTGTGGAATCACAAAGGATTCCATAGGAGAGAAAATCTGGAACTGGCTGGATAGGGAACACCAACTCAAACGGAGGCTGACACAAGGACAAAAAATAAGGTAGACAAGGTACTTTCATCCAGAGAGACATTTGGAGACAGTTAGTACCTACGTGCAGAAAATGTCAACTCTATGATGAAACACCTACATACATACTCTGCTTCTGTGTGAACGTACAAGGACTTCGGAGGGGTAATAATACAACCATCACAACTACTCCAGTCAAAATAGTGACCACAGCTTTCGTTTCTTAGACCAGTGTTAATTGTAATTTTAGATCTTTTCTTATATCCATAGTCCGTAATCTTTCTCTCTAATACTTTCAGATATTTATTTTCTATTGCTTGTAGACATTTTCTCTTAATTATGACATTTCTCAAATGTTCCCTTATCATGTATAACACTTTTATACTAAATACAACCAACAAAAAAAACCACCAAGAGCACAAAAAGCCAAAGGGCTGAAAGACGGAGCACTTGCTTGACTCTGTATGTTGTACCTTGTACAAACATTCCCACAAAACGATTCTTTTGATTACAGAGAAGTGATTTCTTCCATTTTTCGAAAACTTTAACCTACTTAACTCAACTGTAGGAATCAGGGTTAAATAAAAGTTTTTTTCAACCATCCACTGTGAGTATCTAACATGAATATTCCTAAGTTGGTAGTCGAATTTAAAATTCACTCGTCGACATGTTCATGGACCAATCTCTCCCATTTTTTTCCTGCAGCTTAATTTTTTATGTCTTTTTATGTTTGCCTATAGGCAAATTCATGTTGACTGGATAACAATACACAAGAAAAAACGAACCAAAAAAACTACTTATATTTTATAAATTGTAACGGGTACTATTTTGTGTCATTATTATTATTAAAAATTTAATCATTATCATATTTCTTTCTGTTATATGATATCTGATTGATATTGGTTAATTCAATTCTTTGGAATTGGACCGGTCGTCTGATATCCACAAAGTAACTTTTTCTAAAACCATGTCACCAGAAGTCTTTTTTATTAATATTTTTCTAATTAATATTGTACTATCTAAATTCTACCTGCGTGTGAAATCACTGCAAGTATGTCAATTATAGAATTTTTTATTTGATATAAATGGTAATTAGTTTCTCGTTCCATTTGAATGCTTTGTATTGCATTTCAATTTAAATATACTGTAATCATGTGTTGAAATTTATATTTTTTCATATTTTTATCCAATGATAGATTCGTTTCTTTCCATAAATCATTATATAATATCATTATTGATAATTCGGTTTTAATGCAAAAAATTAACAATAAACACGAAATATCCTGTAGGTATCCATTGCACATCTTCTTTTGCTTCAAGTTCATAATCAAAATGTATTCGTTATAGGCTATACACTATTAATTACTATTTAACAATAATAAATATGTAATCAATTGAAGTAAGAACTGTTGGTTAGGGGTCATAGCTTGTTTAAATACTATGCGAAGGTTCATTTTTATGGGAAAAATCATTTTTCAAGAACAATAATAGCAGGGTTGAACTGTGATCGATGAGCTTCAACTGCTTTTAATTTTGATTAATACATGTTAAATGAACAATATACTAAATGTTATAATTAAAAACACTGTAACTTGTCATCATCGTTTGCAAGCATATTGTGAGTTTTTTTCTAACCAATAACTGATATACCACAATCTGACTGCAACTAATATATAAGTAGTAACAAAACGCCTAGTAGTTTTTTGTGCTATGTCGTCCTTTCGGCGACATGTTATCTGCTTTTACTGAAATGAAGATTTTCAAACATTCTGCATGTTGACTTTATATGATTGTGCCTAACATTATTTGCTTTTTTTGGTTTAGGCCCTGGTAGCAACAGCTTATGAAAATTTTGGTATTTATGAACAATTAATGTATTAATCCTATTGGCTATTACAGTTTGTGTAGCTCTACAAGATGTTCACGGATTCATTTTACAAGGCCGATTTTATTCTTCTAATTGTGGTCGACAAACACTTCATCTAACCGGTTAATGCTTAAAGCACAACTAATCTAATTCATTATAGAAATTTACAATTTTCGCTTACTACTACTTACACTGCTGTATAATCAGTAGATTATTCATAATGTATAAACTTCTTCAAAACTTTTATTGTACCACATGTCGTGTATGATTTTATACAATAAACCAAGTACTATTCAAAGCCATAATTAAAGTTAGTTCGAGAACATACTATGTTTATTTTTGTGCAGAATGATTGAAGTATCTACATTTTTAACGATTTAACTGACCATAACAATTACCTAATCAATTGGCATGTGCATCAATCCAAAATTTATTTTTTTAAATGTTATGGTTTAACTAGTAGTGCCTATGTATGCCCGCTTTTATAGAAACATATTCTTATTCCTATATTTTTGTGCATACATATGCACACAAATCGATTTTTAATTAATATTTACTTGATGTATTAAAACATTAAATATTATTTCCAGTTGTGAATGTTTACTGATGATGTTTTAAATTTTTCAGTTACTGGACACCCTCCTGGTATGCCAAGATTTTAATCGTGGTTTTTGCAACCGGCCTGCCTGCAAATTTGTACATCTTCAGGAAGGTATACATATATTTTAATTATATTTTGTCTGTTCTCTGCAATTGTATAACATTCACCAATGTGGTGAAGACTATCATTATTAACCTTTTCCCGAGCGGAATAAGGTGGAAGGCTTATAAATATCTTCACCACCGTGGTGTACATACGATTTTCTCCTCTACTGGCCAAATTTTAGACAAAAATTGGAAATGATTGACATACAGTATTTCAATGCTAAAATATTACTAACTAAAGGATCTTTTATGGGAAAACGGTCCATATGAACTTCTTTATTGTTGCTATTACAATTCAAACACATAGCAATAAAATACCATTGTTCCCATATTTTATAATCGCCAATATTAAATGCAACGAATTGATGGAACCAATTATACACCTTGAGTGTAGGAGTTATATTTGGGTACAAAGTGAGCCTTCATGAAATATTTAATATATTTTTCACACTCTACACCACAGCCTTCACAAACACACCACGAGAAGCGTTTATCCATTCGTGGAAAAAATATGTAATTTTTAAATTCATACATTACACTATTAAAATATACCTGGCAAATTCTTGAAACTGATTAGGTGTACAGTATAGTTCATTATTATTCATTCGTCCAAATATACCTTTTTAAGGTGAATGTTCAATGATATTAAATATGAATTTTATTGAGTCTAAAGGAAAGAACAGCCTAGCATTCTAATTTTGTAGCTTGTAAATTTCAATTCCCTCATTACTTAAGACTTGAAATTTATTCCTATATATATAATAAGTAATCAAATAAAAATGAAATCATGAACGAAAACTTTCTAAAGCCAATATCATTCTCAAATAATATATTACAAAATTTCGAAATCAATAAGAAAAATTCAACAGAAAAAGAATTGGCATAAATCTGAAACTGTGCAAGACTATACATTACAATTTTAAGACTTATAGTGAAATAATATCAGAACATAATCCAACATTTTGAAAAAGTCAAGTCAAGACCATTCCAAAATGAAGCCACTGACTGGTCGGCTATATTGTTCTGAGTCCTGATGTCATTCTCTATTCCACAATTTTTCAAAAAGTTTCTAGATGTGATGAAGAATCGAATGACACCTCGACCATAATTTTCCGAGGCGAATAAAAATTTTTGACCACGTCGACTGAATAAGCCACCCAGGCGATTATTAATGGTCGGAGGATCCATATTTTCTAAACAGTTAAATTTCACTTGAATATAAAAAATATCTAATGTTTTCACCATTTGACGTGTCGTTATATTTTCCAGGAGAGGGTGTGGAAGTCATAGATCAGCGAGTGGCTGTATGCCGTGACGCTGCAAAGGGACAGTGCTGTCGGTCCGCCTGTAAATACTACCACATCCCTATAGCGCTGCCACCTGCACCTGTCATGGCCGCCCTGGCCTCTTACCTGCAGCACTAACAACGACGAAACGATTCCTTATTTATCACAATGTTTATATAGAAACTTTTTATTACCAATATTATATATTTAAAACAGTCATGTAATGACAAAAAATACTTTTTATGTTATATTGTTTAATTTTTTTGTTTTGGTTTTGAAAATTATAGAATTGTGAGACAAAATAATTCATGGATGAGTGCGTGAGTGATATTTGATATTTCTTAATTCTGATTTTTCTCTGTTGGACATCTATCTCGACCAGACTCACTGGCCCACGACGCATTAGAATCGACTTTTCCAATTTACAAACGAAATTAAAATGTATTAATCATAATAGCCAAATAGTCATAGTGTAACTTTTTATCTCAAATGTACGAGCACCCTTTTAATTTTTTTAATGCATGAATTTATTATGAATTAAGATACCAACACGGGCTGGGCTGTTTTTGTTTTGAATTGATTTACTAACTACTAGAAGCAAGGATACTGCGCAGCACATTTGACTAACAACCAAAAATTTTTCTCAAACTATGATTTTAAGTACATTGATTGTTAATTTTTAGTAATTTTTTTTGTTAAATTACACGTTTTAAAAAAATCTTACATTATTTGTCATGGTAAAATGAATGTTTTGGTATTATAATTTTTAAACGCACTGTATTTGCAATTATACTCAAATTTAAGGCTGTAGTTTTCCATGAACCAACTAAGAAAAACATATTCCACGCCACACCATGACAGATCCACCTCCATAATGAAGTAGGATACCAAAAATTGCATTGACTTTATCGCACATATAATCTTTGGAGGACCTTGATTTATCACTCCCAATCTAGATAGTAAGTCGTTAGAATTCTGGAATGCTCTCCTCTTTCTGAGAACTCTTGATTTACTTTCGCTATAGTTGTGTGAAACAATGTGTAAAATTTTTGTTCCATCCTCCCCTTCAGTAATTCATTTCATATTCCATATGCTCATATAGCACGTGGTCTTTTAAAATAAGAAAAAGAGAAACAACAAAGAAGATACAGGCTCGCTACCCTACTGCGTGTTTTAAATTTTCCAAAAAACACCCGATATAATACCAAACCATCTTTTAACCAATGCAAATATGATTGTGACATTCTTAAGCTACAATTGATAGAAATAATTAATAAAAATGAGCAAAATATGTCGAAAATTAATAAAGTCAAAGTTTAGACAAATTTTTCATTGTGCGTTGAATAAGATTCGCAGAGTATTTGCACATTTTGTTATTTATTATAGTTTTATCTAAATTTCCAATTCTTGAATATGTCAAGTGGGTCAAACCCCAAGCAATTGAATTTACTTTGTGGAATCTACTCATATTACTTTTTCAAATGAAACTAATTGTTTCTGGAGAATTCCACCTTAATAAAAAAATATATATACAGATTTCAAAGTATTTTGATGATAATTATCTGGATATTTATATATTTTTTCATTTACGTGGAATTCTTTGGACCGAGTTAGTTTCATTTGAAAAGGTAACCCCAAGTATATTATTTGTTATATTTCATTATCTCGGTTTAGTGTATATTATGTTTTAAATTGTGAAAAATATTCTATTTTGATTACAAGAAGTTAGCGTTGTAATTGTTGTGAATTAAAAGTACAAAAGAGTTCTGTATTTAACAATAAAACTCTTTCATGTATCCCTATATTATATATAATGAGATTATAATAATTCGTGGATAATGAATTAACGTGTATGTCAAAATATCAACAATTATCTACTTGATTTCTGTTTAATTCCAAAAAATAATCAATTTTATTTTAGATTTAATCTAATACAATTAATATATTGTGTAATGTGCACAATATTTTGCCAGAAAAAGATTCATTCTATGTGGACGTACAAAAAAATGTTGTTAACTTTTTTTATATTGATTCGTAGCATTGAATGTACTATATCAATTGCCGAATGTATCAAAATCATTATACTAATATGTCGTAATTTTTGCAAAAGTATACATGTATTTTTCGTTATTTTTAGTACAGTAGTCTGGTTGAAATATACCACAAATATTTGTAGTCAACAATTTAGAAACCAGTAAGTAGAATATACTCTAGGGTAGTGGAAAAATATTGTCGAACAGGGAGATATGCGAAGTATCTTCATTTATTCCAATGTGATTGTTATCACTGTGTTATTAAGTAGACTTTGTTTAATTTTTTGTATATTTGCTGTGATTTTTAATGGTGTTGGATGATATATATTCTAAAATATTAACAATTAATATTATCGTAAAAAACCCTTGAGGTTATTAAATCATACCTCAATAAACACAACAATTACCCCATGCTGTATATCGAATAGTAATTTTTGATAAGGTTTGATCCAAAGTTGAACTACGTTTACAACGAAATATGTCCATATGACTCAAAAATACATTTCTTCAATGTTAAATGAAGACTGATATTTTAATGTGTTATATTATATGGTTGGTTTAATACCTAAGGGTACTAGTTTTCTAAGTAAGTTGAAGTGCCCTTCAATATAATTAAACTATTGAAGTTGAATTGGATTATTCTCCAAACACTGCTACTGAAAGTTCAACATTCTGTATATTTATTGCTTTTAAAAATCAGCATCACTTCATCTTCCATTAAAGAGCCAATTCAATAAACATGAATTAAATTGAAACTATATTTCAACGGATAGCATTTGGACTCGATAAATATTAACTTATAGAACATCTTAATGTACAAAAGTTTAACCGATACCAGTTTCAGTTTATCCGTATTTAGTGCGCTGCTTAAACTAGAATACTTAATTTTATTGAATCGCACTTTATTTTTTGAATACGTTCTTTCAAATGAGCAAATATTTTCTATATATTACTCAATGGGATTATATTTGAATACACCACAATAATCTCAAGCATTTATTTCTTAATAAGTCTTGGCAATTAAATTAATATTGAATCTCAAACAAAGAAATTTGTCAAAATAATTATCCATGAAGTCGAAAACAACTTTCCAGCGAGATGTTTATCAAGTTATTCTCATTTTAAGTGGAATTTTGGAAGTTATAGTAGTAATAAATTTAATCGTTCTTGAGGGCAAATTTTGTGAGCAATTGTTAAATTTTTAAGCATGGTTGAAAATCATACAATCCGTTAACATTTCACAGGAACGTACTTAGGAATAAAGTTACTTTGCTTATGTTACTGACAACCCATTTCTTTTTTATTAAATTAGTATGAAAGAGGAATTTGGAAGATACCTCTTTGAAATTATTCGATAGAACATTCATTCAGCTTTTCAGACTTGATAAAGATGACAATCAGTCATATATGATAGTCAAAGACAATCAATATTTGTTCCTAAACATCTTCGCTTGATAACTACTCACTATTTTAATGGTTATAACTGTTACCAGATTTTATCAAATCGCATTGAGTCAGCCACTGTTTTAGTTAACACCACTATTGGAATGGATTATTTTGAAAAATATTTTAAATATTGACGTTGTAGAATTGACCTTTTAGTTTGGTAGATTATTAAGTAAAGTGCTGTTATAGGTAATCCATTTTTTGCCACTGGTAACAAAAAAAAGTTACAATTTTTGCAAAACATTATGATTCAAAAAATGTTTGATAACACTATGTCAGAATATTGTTGGTAATAAACGGACTTTCAATATGAATCCCTCATTTAAGTAGAAAAATATAATGCCCTACATTTATAAGAACGTGTTCTGCTCTGCCTACATGGTTTTTAGACAGGAGCAATGACATCGTGAACCATGGGCTAATGATATAGATTGGTCTAGTCAAAAAAAATCGTTGTGTGAGTCTGAATGATTAACTCGATATCTCCCAATCAAGTGCCACTATCACAACGGTTATAACTAAAAGTATATTAAAAACTAACAAGATTATGTTCCTTGGAAAAAGCATTCAATACTGTAAAGTTACATGCGAGATGGTCTGGTATTAAAGGGCGAGTTGGTGTACCGATTGTGAGATCGGGTGGTATGAATAGAACTTTCTTATGTCAATTTGATTATTTAACTATTATAAGTCACAAAAGATATACCGGTGCATGTGAAGGTATTGATGTTGTTTGCTCGTTTCTTATAAATGCTTCGAATGATATATTTAGACTAACGAGACCCACTCTTTTAAACTCAAAAATATTCTTAGAATTGTACGAGGACCAATCATGAATTGAGATGAAACTTGATAGATGCGGAAAATAAAACGGTAGAATTATCACAAAAATTCTTAACCTGAATGTACCATACCATTCTCACCTCTTAAGTTTTGTGTTCTATGTGTAATAGTTATTTGTTAAAATTTTTTGGAATACACAAAAATCACTATCAATTTTAACGTACCTACCTACTTTTTCTCACTTTTCTTTTTTAGATATTGCTTTTGCATTTATTGTGATGTTTATTTTAAGTTTTTTTCAAACTAGTTAAGTAGGTATTTTCTTGTTTTCTATTAAAGTGATAAATGATTTTATTGAAGGTTAATGTTGAGTTTAATGTTTTACCACCAAATCATATTCAACGAACTCACTAAATACTTAAGTGTAGAATTATTGTAGATGGTTTGGACTTCAAAAGTGTGGACTTGCTGTTTTATCTACTTTTTTCCTTAGTAATAATTTTGTTTTCCTGTAATTTATATAATTTTATCAGCAGTCAGTTTTAATTGTGTGTATTGACGTCCCAACCTGATACCTCATTTCTTGAGTTAATATGAACATAAGAGTTATAATTGTAGTGATACTTTTTACAACTTAAGAGTGGTACGTATAAATAAACACAACAAATTAATTTATTGTGGTCTATATGATTTATTGGAAGCATCTATAAAAAACCAAACAATCTGTGCATTTCACTTTCTGCCTTATTATTTTATTCCAATGTTATTTGTCATTCTGATTATGATGATATTGTTTTAATTTATATCAATATCTACTAAAAATATGTTTCTAAGTATACCCAAAGTGATAAAAGAAAAACTTGACGTTAACCATTCATTCATTTGGAAGAAACTTTTACATCAATTTTGCTATTTTACGAAATATAAGCTGTTAAAATCCACCAGAACAAAACGCGAGGAGTGGATAAAAAGATGAAAGATATATGAAAAAATTTAAAAGAAATGAACCTAAATTGATACACAGAAGATATGTATAGCAGAATATTGAAATACTATTAAAAGTATTCGAAAAAGGAGCGATTTTATGACGATAATTACTGGAAAACATAATTTTTGATAAATATTGCTACAAATACTGAGTTCCTAAACATCATCCGAAATATTGTATATTTGTGTGGTGTATTGTTGAAACTATACCATATGATTTAATACTGCGATGTTCTTTATCAACTGATTTCAAATGAAATCTGTATCAAGTTGACATGGAGAATTAAGTTCCTGTACGCAGTGCTGTTATGTAATATTATATAATATTGTAAATAGTTTTTAGGTTGTAAACAAAAAAAAACTCGCATGAAGAGTTTACTTTATTCGTATTATTAATAGCGTTCAAAAATTATTAGGTATAACAAATAAACTTTAAAAGAAAAATTTGTTTATAATAATATAATAATGAGCAGTGGTCCAAGTAATTCAAACATCTGATTTATTCGGTAAAACTCCCCTGTAATATTGACAAGACATGATCCTTATTTATTATGGGACTAACCTGTTACCTATTTCTGTACCATTGGTTCATGATTTGGAATATTTGAAAGTCTTTACTCTCCATTCTACTCGCTAATTTCACTTTTCACAATAAGGTATAAAATGAAAATAATAATAACGGTAAAATGAGCTCTAATATTAACTATGAACATAAAAGCTGCTAGTGATCATTCAGTTCATCTAAAAAAAACAATCTACTTAGCTTAAATTTTATGGACTCAAGCATGTTTTTTGTACAAAGTTTCTTTCTGTGTACCAAACACCCACTCAATATTTTTCAAGTTAATTTTTGACACCTATTACAATAGTCTGTTGCTCTAGCTAGCATGACATAAAAACAAGCTTTCTTATTACCTAAGTTTTATGCTGCTTATTTTGGATTATTATATTGTCCTTTGCATTATTTAGTAAAAAATTTATTGTAAAATATTATATTATTTAAGCCATATCTTACGTCTCCAATTTAAATGGCATATAACTCACACCAGGACGGTGTAGAAGTTCAGTAGGTTCACCAAAGGAAGTTTGTATAAAAATTAAGCTTTAACTCTAAAAATTTGAGTTTATTTCGGTTGGACGAGACTGGTGATGATTCAAAACCATTTCGTTAACAACACCCAGAGTGATTTATTTGGATTTAAACAGTGAATGTCTTGGTGTAATCTAGAGAATGTTTTCGGAAATATTGGATGGATGTTTTGGACCAATGTTTTTTTTGGAGTCTTTCCCTTTAATACCAAGAAATAGAGTGAGAGCTTCCACATTATCAGAGCACGGGTCTCTGCTTCGCTTATAGTGCATTTGCATCGGTTGCTAGATTAGCTCTTCTGTTGGAATGTGCAAATCGTACATAGGTATACACAGGAAAGGTAGTCTACAGTACAAATTTAGAACGAAAAACGTACCAAAATACAATTCCAGCAAATGAG